>JAOTQG010000089.1:0-78605 GCA_025631175.1 Iris virginica
GCGCGCAGCTGGGCGTCCACGACCTCGGGGGTGTACTTGAACACCCGGTCCTTAATCTCGTTGGGGATGTGGTTGCCGAGCCGAGCCATGGCATCCTTGTCGATGCTGTAGTTGAGGCTGGTTGTGGCCTTGAGGTCTTTGCCATGGCCGATGCCATAGCGCTGGGTGCCCTTCTCTTTTGGCTTGGGGAACGCGTTGTTGAACAGCTGCATACGCAGCTCGTGTTCCTGCACCTTGAGCGCGGCCAAGTCTTCCTTGACCTGGAACCAGCGGGTCAGCTTTTGCTGGAAGGTCTCGGCGACAGGTGGGCTATCGGGCGCCGGGCCCGGCTGGGGAGTATCGGTCATGGGAGCAAGGGGTTCCTTGGTGGTGCACTACGACCCTTGCACCTGTGCGGTGTCCGGGTCAACTGCGGTGAGCTGTTCAGCTATAGTTTTGTGAACTATGTCTTAAACTTCCGTACTCAAAGGGGTGTGCTTACCTATCACTAGGCAAGACTTACCTCCCCTCCTACGGCAGCAACCCCGGCTCCCGGGGCCGTTAGCAACCGCCATCCTTCAGCGGCAATATTTTTGGCTGCGTTCTCGTCTCGATTGTGAGCGGTGCCACAAGTATCGCAAGTCCAACGCCGTAAACTCAAGTTAGCCACACCGCTCAACTTGGTATTCAGCTTGCCGCAATGTGAGCAGGTTTGTGTGCTGGGGTACCAACGATCGACACGTACAAATGCCGTACCTGCACGAACACACTTGTAGGCCAACATAGCCGTAAAGCTGCTCCAACTGGCATCTGACACAGCCTTGGCCAGGGTGTGAGATTTTACCATGCCTTTAACGCACAAGTCTTCCACAGCAATGGCTTGGTTCTCGCGCACCAATGTGGTCGACAACTTATGCAAGGCATCTTTACGAGCATTCTTAACGCGCTCATGAGCACGTGCTACCAACTGGCGTGCTTTGTTACGAGATTCGGATCCTTTTTGTTTACGCGCTAACTTCTGTTGCTTGCGCTTAAGATTACGTTCGTGCTTCTTAAGGTGACGCGGGTTAGCATAGTGGTGCCCAAAGCTGGTAACCGCAAATTCTTTAAGGCCCAAATCAACGCCAAGTACAGGCTGTGCAGAATTAAAGCATACAACTGGCTCAGGGCGCCCATTCTCAGTAAGTACACTAGCATAGTAGTGCCCGCACGGTTCTTTAGTGACGGTTACGGTTTTAATCTCCCCACTAATAACGCGGTGGATTACTGCACGTACCGGGCCAAGTTTTGGGAGAACAATCGTATTGTTTACCAAACGCACGTGCTGTGGATAGTGGACAGATTGCCGACCCAATTTGGTTTTAAAACGTGGATACTTAGTGCGTTTGGCAAAAAAGTTTGTAAATGCACGCGCCAAGTTACGTAAAGTCTGCTGCAATGGCTGTGACGCAGCATCTTTTAGCCAAGCATTACTTTGCTTAAGTAGTGGCAAGCGTTTTACAAGCTGAAAATATCCAACCCCTTTACCGGTCTCTTTGTAATAGGCTTGCATGAAAGCAAGCGCTTCATTCCACACCCAACGCGAACAGCCAAACTGACACGCAAGCAATTGCTGCTGCGCATCAGTCGGGTACAAGCGTATGCGGGTGGCGGTCAGCATTAGTTACAAATGGCAGGTTTGTTTGTAAGTAGCAAACCCTAAATTGCCAACAGCAAGCAGGCGGTGCCACCTATCGCGCCGGCCAACACGTCCAGGGCTATGTTGTCGTGATCGCTCAGCGCTATGGCCAAGGCGAACCCGTAGGCCGCCGTGGCTAGGATGAAGCCCAGCAGGGCGTAGGTCACCCGCATCCTCCCGTTGCGCCACACGCCTCACAAGTTGTGCATTTGCCCGTGCGCTTGACGGCAAACGAGCCACAATCGTTGCACGCTTCGCCCGTAAAGCCTTGCTGTTTGGCAGCCACCACCCTGTCGCCGGTAGGCTGTGGGATCACGGGCTGCAACATGTGACTGGCAGCGGCTGCGGCGGCAGGCACCAATGTGGGCGCGCTGCGTGGCGGGGCCGGATCTCGGCCTGCGTTGGAGAGGATGTGGGATAGGGCAGCAAGCTGCGTGGCGGTGAAGTCGCGCTCCGTGAGCTGGGAGACCGTACAGGTTTGCTCGATCCCTTCGCCCACGTAGGTCTGGACGGTTAGGTTGATGTTACGAATGGTCATTTACACCAACCCCTTCTCAATTGCCAACGATTCCGGCAGCGTTACCGTATAGATGCCGGGCACAGCGTCATTGGCTGCTATTTCGATAGCGGACAGCGGCAGCCATACAGCCTCATCGGGTGCACCGGTCGTAACCAGCACAGCGCGATCCGTTTGGTGCAGCTTTTGCACGTCTAGATCTACGAGATTGCTTTTCATGGGTTCCTCCGATTGGCGCAATGCTATTATAGCCTTTGCACCTGACGCCAAGTTAGGTCAATTGACAAACTCGGACTCAGTTTGACCGGCATGGGCCATTGGTAGTACCCAGGGGCCCGTATGCCAGCCGGAACCCCATGATCTACCATGCAATTTAGCGCCATACCCGCGGAGCTGCGGGCGCTGCCTCAATGGACCGTGTGGATGCCGGTCCTGGGCAAAGGCAAGGTCAACAAACCGCCGTACCGAGCGGACGCACCAACCATTCCGGCCAGCAGCACGGACCCAAGCACGTGGTCCACCTTTGAACAGGCCGTGGCCACCTACCAAGCCAACCGCAGCACATTGGGCGGCATCGGCTTCATGCTCAGCCCCACGGACCCCTATGTGGTATGGGACGTGGACGACGGCAACCGGGTCACCGACCCGTATTACGCCAAGATGCGCAGCGAGATGGTCGCAGCCATGTTGGCCCTGGGCAGCTACGCAGAGACCTCACCCAGCGGCAACGGGCTGCACGTGTGGATCCGGGGCCGCATCCCTGTCGCCGGGCGCAAGATCACCACCCTGGACATCGAGGCGTATGCCAGCGCCCGGTTCATGACCTGCACGGGCCTACCGGTAACGGGATCCGGCGACAGGGTGGCAGATGGGCAGGCGCTGCTTGAGGAGATGGGGCTTTGCCAGCCGGCGCCCGAGATTGTGCTGGCGGACGATACCAGCAAACCGCTGGACATGGACGACGACACCGTGATGGCCCAGTGCTGGACCGGTGCCACGTTCCGCGCTCGCTGGCAGCGCACGGCTTGGGGTGAGCCGCCGGACGACTGGTCCAAGGGATTTGTCGAGCTGCTGCGGGCCTTGGACCGGTACACGGGTAGCGTGGAGCAGGTACGGCGGTTAGCCCTGTCGTCCCCCATGGTGAAGGGCACGCCGCCGGCTCGCAACGGGGAAGCCCGGTGGGCCAAGGCCGAGCGCATATTCGCCAACGAGCTGCGCCGCGTGCGCGCGTACGCGAGCGGGGACACGTACCATAGGGACCACGGCGAGCGGGTGTGGCTGAACATCTGCGCCGAGAACGAGAAGCGGGCGGCTGCGCGGGCCGAGGCGGTACGCAAGGCGATCGAGGGTGCCAGCAAGCTCAGCAGCCAAGCCGCGGCCCTGTTGGACCTGTTTCCCGATCTGGCTGGCAATGAGCACCGGGTCATGAGCGCGCCGCCCGGGTTGGTAGGTGAGTTCGTGCACGCCTGCAACCGGGCCAGCCACGCGCCCTATCTCAAGTTTGCCATCCCCGCCACCCTGGCTACGCTGTCTGGGATCACGGGGCGCCGGTACAAGACTGGCACGGGCAGCGGCACCAACGTCAACTTCATCCTGGCCGCGCCCAGCAGCACGGGCAAGACCCAAAGCATGCACGCGTGGCAAGGGTTCCTGCACGCCGCGGTGGCCGGCATGCCGCTCACGGGCGCCGGGGTGCCCAAGGCCAGGATCTTGAACAACGGCACGTCGTCCATCCAGGGCATTATGCCGGACCTCGAGGAGAGCCCCAGCTGCGCGTGGTTCATCGAGGAGTGCCAAGCGCAGCTCAGCGGCATGTCCAACCCCAAGGGGGCGGTCGAGTCCGCGCTACGAGACGCGTACAATCAGCTGTATGATTGCGGCAAGCACAGTCAGGTGTTCTCGGCACCCCGATCGGTGGCCAGCCGCAACGCCAACATCCAGCCCATCCCCAACCTGTCCGTGAGCACATACTGGACAACGACCACCAGCAAGTTTGATGTGTTCACCGACGACGCGCTGGACGGGTTCTTGAGCCGCGTGGTGATTATTCGGCATACGGGGCGAGCCGGTGAGTTGCAGCATAACGTGCAGCCGTTGCCGGAGCACCTGTTAAGCCGGTTGCGATTGCTCATGTCCTACGCGGATACGCTGGACAAGGATTACAAGGACGCGGGGCCGGTCACCGGTGGCATGCTCAACGCGCCGGGCGGCCCGGGGTCCAAGCTCATTCTCGTTGACGACACCTACGTGCGCAATCTGGACTGGCGGTTGGTCGAGCAGTGCGAGGTGGTTAAGAACGCCTCGCTGGACGGAGACCTGCCGCCGACCTACACGGCCATCAGCCGGCTGCCGCAGACGGCCATGCGCATCGCCTGCACCCTGGCCGTGGTGGAGAACCCCAACGCCCCGTCCGTGACCGAGGCACAGCTGCGGTGGGCCTTTGGCTACCTGTTGCAGAACCTTGTGTCCCTGCTGTCGGACATGGACAGCGGCGAGCTGGGGCACGTGGCCGGGGACGAGGAAGCTGCCGTGGTGCGGGCCGTGCGCGAATTGATGGCCAAGCGCAAGGACGGCGCCAACCAGCACCATGGCGTGCCGCGCAACGTGTTGCTACAGCGCCTCAAGAACGACAAAGTGTTCGCCCGCCCGGGACAGAGCCGAAGCAAGGCTATTACGTCTACCCTCGACCATATGCTTGCCGAGGGCGCCACCGAGCAGCATACACCAGCCACCGGTCAGCGCGGTCGACCCACTTGCTACGTTCTGCCTGTGTTAGACCACCCGTTATGGGCTGTTATAGCATAGACATAACTCACCAGCTTTTGGTGCATCGAGGGCCGCCCTTTACAGGGTGGCCTTTTTTATTACCAGGAGGCCCCTAAGCCTTTGAAAACGCTGGGTTTTCGTTTTTGGGAATTTTGTTCAGCGGGAATTTGGTTACCCCACCCGGCCGGCCGGCCCAAGGCATAGTAGCGCTTGTGCAACAACAACAGCAACAACAGCAACAGCTGTAACGTAGCCAACAGTTGACAGTTACACGGCATTGTGCAAACGTAAGAGCCAACGTCACACCAAATGGCAAATGGTACTTAGTCCTAATATTCCTGTATACCTTTATTTGCTAAGCGCTTGTTTTCGTTTGGCTTTTGGCGGGACGGTTTTGGTACTTTACGGGGCAGACACAATGAGTGGCAAGATTTACGACTTGAGAGATGGCTATGTGCCCGAGGCTTACCGGGTCGGTGGTGAGCAGGGTGGGCAGGCCGCCCCTGGCGCTGGGTACGGCACTCCCGGGGCGCCGCTGGACCCCGGGCAGTGGGTGCTGGGGTCCAACGGCTACCCGGCCAACATCCCGCCACCGCCCGGCGGCTGGCCAACGGGCCCGGCGGACCCGGCGTTCGAGCTGGCTAGCAGGGCGGTCGGTGTGGCGGGTGGCGCGGCGGGCAGCGGGGTTGGCACGGCAGCTGGCGGGGCGGCTGCACCCGGGGCCCAGGTAGGCCCGGCAAGTGGGCTGGCAGGGGCGACGGCGGGCGTTGTGGTGCCGGGGGCTGCGGTGGCCCCGGGGGCGGTACTGGGGCCGGTGGGCGCCCCTGAATGGGGCAAAGCGGCTGCCAAGAGGCCCCGCGGTGCCCCGATGAAGTACCCGTTTAACGATCTGCCGGTCGACGGTACGTTCAAGGTGCTTGCCGGGCCGGACCAACCAGCTTGGCGATCGTTCCAGATCTATTGCAGCCGCAAGGGTACGGAATTAGGTCGGCGGTTCCTTTGCCACCGGCATGGTGATGGCACATTCGAGGTTTGGCGGCAGCGGTAGGCGGTGCTACCCTGTCGCCGGGATTGGGAGGTTGGCAATGGTGTGGGGTCGACAGGTGTTGGCGGTGCTGGCGGCAAGCACCGCCATGGAGCGGTTGGTGGACCGGTGGCCGGGGTATAGCGGCTGGGGCGCTGGGCCGCGGTACTGGGCCAACGTCAAGCGCAAGCGGCCGGGTAAGCGCAAGGTTTGGCGCCACCGGCAGGCGGGTGCCGGCAAGGGCCGTGGGCGGGGCTGACAGGGGCAGATAATACAATGCGCATTAGCGTTGAGAAGACGGACAGCGGGCACAAGACGTTCTTGGCCCATGGCGGGAACGCGGTGCGGTGGCGCGTGCTGCTGGACGGGGTGGAGGTGCGGCACGCCCTTACGGCGGACGAGGAGCTGGGTGAGGTCAAGATGCACGTTTGCGCTGGCGACGGTATGCTTGAGACCGAGCGAAATGCTAGCGGCGAGAGGGTGCTTAAGACTTGCTGGCGACGCGGTGCTGTGGTGGTGGAGAGGCAGTGATGAGCGAGCAGGGGTTACGCGACGAGATCAAAAAGTTGGTGCGAGAGCGCGACCAGCTGTTGGCGGATTTGGCAGCGGAACGTGGTACGGCTGCCGTTGGCGAGATTGTGGTGCGGCGGTACGGTGTGGATTCGACGGACCCTACCACGTTTCATGTACGGTTAAGCGTCAACATGGTCGAGGCGCACTACGCAGGCGACAAATATCTCGAATACATGCTGGATCATATGCGCGTTGCGGTGAAGCGGCAGCTCGAGCGGCGTTATTCTTGCCCGGTGGATCCTGACAAGGCAGTTGTGCGGCCCAGGCTGCCCGGCTAGCTTGGGCCTGGGTGTGGATAGGTCCTCCGGTGCCTAATAGGGCCGGGTGCGGTTCGAGTCCGCATGGAAAATCTCGGGTTCGATTCCCGGGCACCTATTTGGAGATCTACTATGGGCTTCTTTGTTAAGTTTCACCGTGATGGCACGGTATCGCTGGCCAACCGGGTGGTTGGTACAGTCAAGAAGGTGGCAGCGAACAAATGGCAGTTTGAGTCTTCGGATTTGTTGAGTAGCGGCACGTTTCGCACGCGGCGGGAAGTGCGGCCGGTGGCGCGGGAAGTGCACAAGCGCATCACAGACCAGCAGCAGGTTAATCGGCGACGTCTAAACGATGCTGGTTGGGGTGGGCAATGACCACGCCGAAGCCGGTTGCCAAGGCCCCCTGTCGCCGGTAGCGTTTGCCTAGTGGTCGTGTCTTGGTGCACGATTGTATGCCGTTGTATGCGGCTGCGCACCGGCAGATACGGTAGATAGAGTTCTGGCCGATATAGGATAAGCAGTAGAACGCATGCCAAGCAGTAGGGGCATTCAGGTTACGGGCCGGGGTGGGACGTGGTTGTACACCACATCCGAGAAGGCCGAGCGGGACGCTAAGGCATTGGCAAAGCTGGCTGAACAGATGTTTGTGCGAGCGAGGCATATGCAGGAGCGGGCGGACAAGACTGCCGCTGCCGCTGTTGAGATGCGCAAGCGGGAGGAGGCGGGCAAGGCCCGGCGCCCGGCGAAGAAAACGAGGGGTGAGTGATGGAACCCAAGCCTGAATTGGTTCGCACGGAACAGGTGCTGTCGGCGCGGCAGCTGCGGCGCGTGCTGGGCACCAGCAGCCGGGATATGCGGCAGGCGTCGGCCTTTGCTACGGATGCCGGCTTTTGGCAGCTGGGGCTGAACGGCATGTGGCGTTTCTGGCGGTTTGCAGATAAGGATGTGGCGTGACCTTCCGCCGACAGGTCACCTACACCCGCAACCGTGGCCGAGATCGCAGAGCAGCAGACAAGGCCGCGTTACTGGCGCGGCTTGCTAACGCCGAAGAACCCAACAGGCATTACGAGGAACAGTGTGATGGGTATTCTACCGGACCATGCAATCGAAGCTTTGCGCGTTGGTCATGGCAAGGATGCCGGACGCCACGTGCTTGAGCCTTGGTCGCAGCGTGCAACGCAAAGCGGCATGTCTTACGGATTAAGCTGTGCCGGATACGATGTGCGCTGCAAGCAGGGTCTGATAATAGCACCCGGTGATTTTATGCTTGCGTCTACGCTTGAGCATTTTTGGATGCCGCAGGATGTGCTTGGACGTGTGGCAGATAAGTCTACCTGGGCTCGACGTGGACTAGCTGTGCAGAACACGGTCATTGAGCCGGGTTGGCGTGGATACTTAACGCTTGAGATTACCAACCACAGCAAAGATACGCTAGTGGTGCAACAGGGCGATCCCATTGCACAGATTCTTTTTGAGCGTTTGGAGTCGCTGCCTCGACAGCCTTACAGTGGTAAGTACCAAGATCAGGAAAACCGACCGGTTGCGGCGCTAAAGGAAGACTAGCGCATGGCCCAGTTCAACTCGTTCACCCTAATTACGGATGCGTCTCTACACTGCGCCGGGGTGGGCGGGTGGGGCGCTTGGGCCAAGCCGGACCTGATGCCGAGTCGCACTTGGGGTGGGCAGATCACACAGAAGTGGGTGGCCAGCAGCACGGAAGCAGAGCTGGCCGCCATTGCGCTGGGGCTGCGGGCTGCGCTCGATTACGTGCCGGGCTACACGCCGCTGGTGCAGTCCGATAGCTGGCGCGCCCTGTCGCTGCTGGTGTGCCAGCTGGGCGCCCGAGACCTTCGGCACGATAGCGGCATCCCGCTGCGGGAAGCGGGCTTGCAGCCTACGGGGGATGCGGAGCCCCGGCTGTTGGAGATGATCTGGCGCCTGCTGGGCGAGCGGCTGCGGGATGATGTGCTGCGTGTGCGTCACGTGCGTGGTCACCGCGGCAAGAGCGTGCACGCGCCGGGCCGCAACCGGGTGAACGAGATTTGCGACGGCTTGGCCAAGGCTCACATGCGGGCGCTGCGTGACTCGCTGGGACTGGCCAAGCCGGAGCCGGGGTGCAGCCAACAGGTGCCGACATGAACCGTGATGAGATTGCCAAGGCGCTGTACGAGCTCGACCCGTACGTGGCGCCATCTGAGTTCCTGGGCATCGAGCTGGCTGGGTGCACGGAAGGGGTGGTGCAGCTGGTGGGTGGCGGGGCGTACAGCTGGGAACAAGCGCTCGAGGCGGACCAGCAGTTTGCCGCGATACCATTCTACCGGCCGTTGACGGCTGATGCCTACCGTATGGCAGATGCGGCGCTGGCTGGGCCGGCAAGGCTCAACCTTAGGGCTGCCGCGGTGGCGGTGTTGGCTGGGCCGCCGGGAGATGATGCGGCGCTTGGTGTGCTTGAGGCTGCGGTACGTGCCACGCAACCTGATGCCAATGCTTTGCTATTCTCAAGCAAGCATGAGGCAGAACTGAACGCTTTGCTGAGCGCGGACAACGCTCGTATGCGGCACGCTGGCTTAGGGCTTGCTGCGGCTGCCTTGTACACGATCCAGGAATACGACGGGCTGCATCGGTTGGCCCTGGCGGTGGCGGCCTGGGCCAAGGCGATCGCGAACGAGGGTGGGCGCGAGGAGAGGCACGATCCGCGCAAGGTTGTGTTTCCTGTGCACATGACCACAGGCGAACCGGCGCCGCAGCAGGTGTTGCCGAACGGTCGTTGAACACCGCAAGGCCGGTTGACGGGCGCCCACTTGTGTTGAGTCTTAGCGGGCCACACGGGTGGGCGTTTTTCGTTTACGGTTTTGTCACGAGTGGTCGCGTACATTGCAGGCGTTGGCGGCGCACCCCCCTGTCGCCGAGATGGAGACTCCAAATGCTCGCTTGCATCGTGCTCGCTGGACCGTTTACCGTCGGTGTGCTGGCCCTGGGTTTCGGTTTTGCTTGGGATCATTGGTGCACGGTGCAGGAGAACGGGCAATGATCGCCTTTGATGCAACGGTAAGCGGCGAACAAATTGGGTCGCAGCTGGCGGATGAGCCGGAGGACTGTGCGGAGATGCTTAGCGCTTTGGCTGAGCAGATGGGTATGGAAGATCTTGAGCAGCTGCTCGATCATATCTTGCAAATGACCAAACCAAATAGGGATAACATTCGCGCCTTTGCCATGGCTATTGTTGGTGGCTGCGAATGATTGTCACTGGTAATCCATACGGCCACCGTCAAAGCTTAAGGCCAGCCAAGCGGCGCCCGGCACCGGCACCTGTGGTGCGCACCGACCTGCCGCGGGATGTGGCCCTTGAGCAGGCAGCCCAGGCACGCGCTGCCTTGCAGCTGCGCATGCGCCGGGTTGCTTGCCCCTGGGAGTTCGACTGATGGGTAAGCCGCTGGACTATAGTCGCCGTGCAGGCTCGGACCCGAGTGAGGAAGCCAAGCGCATGGAGCGCTCTCGTGGGCAGGGTGGGGGTAAGCTTGCTAGCTTTTGCATTCGCCACCCGGGCCCGCCACCGACCACTGTTGCGGCTCGGCAGAAGCTGAGCTGCCAGCGGCGCAACAAGGCGGTTACGCTGGCGCCCGTACGCAACCTGGATGGGGAATCATCATGAGCACTGAGTCTAAGCGAGACTGGGCTTATATGTGGCAGGCCCTAATCTTTTACACGGTGTTGTTCGCCGTGTTGCCTGCGTTGCTGGTGTTCGGCCTGCTCACCATTCTCGATTATCGAGACAACAAGGCGAGGCAGGGCAACTATCACGTGCAGTTCTACCCGGACCCCTTGGGCACGTCGCTGCTGCCGGTCTTGCAGCTGGGCCACAACTGCTTGAAGCGTCCGGATGGGGTGTACTGCGTCGAGCTGCGATAGTACACCTGGCGACAGGAGGAACCCCAATGTTCTTAAGTGACGAGCAAATGGCTGCGGTCGAGCACGGCACGCGGCCCGAACCCACGTTCGAGTGGGTGGACCTGCCGGTGGGCCCGCAGCCCATGCCGGACTGGGCGCGTGGGCTGCATATCAACTGGATGGATCGCTACCATTGCGAGCCGCATTATGTGCTGAAGACTAGGGAGCTGTTGGGTTCGTGGTCCGGCATGGTCTACGAAAAGCTGGGCGATCGTTACTTGGCCGTTAGTGATGATGGCCGGGCGCGGTGCTACTATCACAGCGGAGAACCCAGGCTTACAGAACTGTTGCAACGACAGGTGTGCTACCCGGTTTCGCCACCGCAAGCGAAAGACCAACCGATACGTTGGGATAAGGGTCGTAATGTAGATGGCCGTTGGTGGTGCAGCCAAGGGAAGCCAAGTGGCAGGCTATGGCATTCCACCTACGTGGGCTGGGCCACGTCGCAGCAAGAAGGGTTCGGTGGCGACAACATACCCGTGCTGCTCACAGATGGGCGCTGGGTGATGCTGCGTGGGCCCTGGCACGGGGCGTGCCCGCCGGGCTATGCGGAAGTGGGCACCAGCCGACACGAGGCGTTGACCATAACTCAAGACTTGCTGTGCCTGCTGCTCGCCAAGCACTGGGCGCATTGCCGGGTGGCCCGGGTCACGCAGGGTAAGCGTTCGTGGATCGAGGCCGTGCGGCCGGACTGGGACGCGCCCAAGACGGTGCTGATGGCGCAGGGGAGGATGCGGTGATGCGTGCCTGGATTGTGCTGCTGGTCTTGCTGGCCGGCTTGCTGATGGCCTGGATGGCGCACCAGCGCAGCGTGCACCGGGTGCAGCATTCGTTTGTGTACCGACAGGGCGATACGGTGCACTGGGTGTCGACTTGGGACAAGCGGAGATAAGCCATGCAGATCACATGCGGCACGTGCAACGGCGACGGGTTTGTCAGCTTTGGCGACAGGCACGTCGAGAACCGCAAGGAAGTGTGCGGCGAGTGCAAGGGGTACGGCGTGATCGAGGCGCGCACTGGTGAGGTGCCGCAGGCCAGCGCTAGCCCGGACGGCAAGGGGTTGTATGCGGACGATGGGCGGCGGCATACGCGGGTGGTGCCCGAGCCACTTGAGGACCCACGGGCTGCCGTGGCACAGGCCCTGGCACGGACCACGTTGTTCAACGACCGCTTGGCTTACGTGCTGTCGTTCACGGACGAGGACTGGGCTCAGCTGCGCCAGTATGCGCCCGAACTGGTGGCGCGGTTCAAGCTGGCGGTCGAGAGCCTGTTACCAGCGGCTGGGCCCACAACCAGCCTTCAAAACTCGCGTGTTCAAGAAGATGTTGGACAAAAGGCTTGGGGCGATCTCAGCCCGCAGGAGATTGTAAGGCGGGTGCGCTGTATGGCAGACGATGCTGCCGCCGGCACGGCCATCGAAGCATGGCGCGATGCGTGTGACACTATACTCAAGCGCCTTGGTACCGCATCCGCTGCTACCCCTGTCGCCGAGAGTACCTGACTCTACCGAGACGCTTGCTTAGCCGCTCTTGAACGCGCTTAATGGTGCAAGGCACAAGAAGGGGCGAGTGGGCAATGGAACAGCGGTATAGCTTCACGTGGCAGCAGTTGCTTGCCATGGCATTGGGCGGAGCGGTGTGGGTCGCTGGTCTGATGGTGGTTCTGGCGGCGCTGGGGGACTGATGTGGCCGAGGCATTTCTTTACGGTGCCTTCGGTCTCGTGGGGGCTGCCGTTGCCGGAACCCTGAGCTACCTGTGGGGCTGGGAACGCGGCTACGAGCTGGGTTGGCGCAATGGCCTGCGGGCCGGTACATTCTCGCGGAGGTAAGGGCACATGGCAAAGCTGATCAAGCGTATTCGGGTAATCAAGGATTACTTGGTGGTGGGGACCGCCAATAGCAGCAGCCCGGATTACTGGAACCGGGACTTCAAAGAAGTGCAGCGCGTGCCGGTCGGCGACGAGACGGTACAGGAGATCAAGCCGTTGCAGGCGATGGACGAGTACCAGCTCGCCTTGTTCGACGCAGAAAGCGGGGGTTGGCATTGAGCATCGAGCTGTGGGCCAAAGAGGCGTTGCTGCACCACAACGCCAAGCCGGGCGATGCCGCGCGGGAGCTGCTGCGGCAGTTGGAGGCTGTGGGCCAGACCCCGCATGTGGTGCGCGTGCTGCGTGAGCTGGTCGACCACGCGGAAGCCCAGCGGCAGGCCATCGGCCACGCCCAGGCGGACCTTGATGCCATGGAGAACGAGAAATGGTAAAGCTTCACAAGCAGCTGCACCGGCATGACCCGGAGAACAGGGTGTACGGGGATTGCCAGCGCACGGTGTTGGCATGCCTATTCGATCTCAAGGGACCGGATGCCGTGCCACACTTCAATCACGATGGCTGCCCGGATGGTGTGTTCTGGGATCGTGTAGATGGCTGGCTGCGGCAGCGCGGGTACGCTCGCTGGCAGGTCTACTTCCCCGGCGAAACGCCGTTGCATGACGTGCTTCGCACTATGGGTCATACCAATCCGGGTATGTACTATACGCTGGCTGGCAAGAGTCCGCGTGGTACGCAGCACGTTGTGATCTGCGTAGGTGATGCCATGTTGCATGACCCGCACCCGGATGGCGGCGGCATTGTTGCGCCAGACGATCTCAACGGCATGTGGAATGTTGAAGTGCTGGTGCCCCTGCGCTTTACCGAGAAGCGGGCCATCACATGGCGCGAGCGCCTGTGGCTGCGGTACGTACAGTGGCGCTTTCGGGCCGGCTGGCTGCGCTACCTGGGCGTCGATGCCGCCAAGCGGCGCGGTCGGCGTTGGGCGGATGTGAATAAGCACTGGGGTCCGTTCACCTACTGCAAGGGCGATTACCCCAACATTGGTTTCTCGCTGTGCAGCGGCACCAGCGGAGAAAGGCCGTACGCCCTGCTGCGCATGGGGACCCGGACACTGCTGTGCGAGCTGCCTAAGGGCACGGTGCGGCCGTGGCGCAAGTGGAAGGAGATCAAGGCAAAGGTCACCACCAAACCGGGGCCGGATGGCTACTGGCAACATGAGCCGTGTGAGTACGGGTTCAACATTCACAAGAGTGGTGGTGTGGGCATCGGTTACGACTTCTTGAGCATCGATTACGGTGTGCAATCTGGCAGTAGTGATTTGGACAAGAGCTGGACCTGCTTCCTGCCGTGGATGACCTACCAGCACGTGCGCGACACCTACTTGGCACCCAACGGCATGGTGTGGCAGGAGCTGCGTCCGGAGCTGCCGCCGATCAAGTGGCCCTGGACCAACCCGCGCACGGACTTGGCATGGGATCGGTGGCGCAAGCGGCGGGAGTTGGTTCGAGAGTACAAGCGCCAGACAGAACGGCATTGCCCAACGGTCACCTATCGCTTCAAGGATTTCGACGGCGAGGAGCTGACTGCCAAGTGCAGGATCTACGAATCCGAGTGGCGGCGCGGCGAGGGCCTGTTTCGCTGGATGGGCGCGCTGTGGAAGCCGGTGGTAATCCGTCGGCTCAACGTGGTGTTCTCGGGTGAGACCGGCAACCGCAAGGGCAGCTGGAAAGGCGGCACGCTTGAGAGCACCGGGCCTACCGAGCACGGGGATAGCGTGGAGGCTGCGTTCCGGGAATACTGCAACAAGAATCGCATGACGTTCTTGGGGCCAGTTGCTTAGTCATGGGCCGCGGACACAAGCAGGACTTTGCCAGCACAAGCGGGTTCACACCGACGCTAATGAAGATTGCCACCAAGCAGCAAGGGTGTGGACCCGCAACTGTGCTTTTGCAGAACTTGCGCACAGAGAACGGTGTACCTGTGGGCACAAGGGCTGAGCGGCGCATGGCTGCTCGGGCGCTACGGCGTGAAAAGAAAAATAAAGATGCCTGAGTGGGCACAGCCCATTTTACTGGGCGCGTTGGGATGGCTGTCAATGGCAGCCATCCTTTTTATTGTTCTGTGGCTGATGCGCTGTCGGGAGCCAGTGAGTGAAGACCTGTGTCCTGTGGTACAACGAGTACCAGCTCCGAGACGGCACGCGGAGATTCTCGCTGCCATGCGAGACCCGGCGGGAGGCGGTGAGGGTGGGCGCCCAGCAATGCGGGATCAACGGCGGTCTTGTGCTCTTTCGCTGGCGGGTGGTAGCACGGTTGCCGGGCATATTCTCGGAGAACAAAGCGTGGCCACCGTCGTCAACCAAATCCCAGCCGACAAGCAGCGCATAGCCGATTTGGAGAAAGAGGTCGACCGGCTGCGGCGCCGCTGTGCGCACCTGGAACAGGAGAACAAGCGCTTGCAGAGCGCCCTTGTTGGCTCGATCACGGGGTAAGCGTCATGCCAATTACCCCGCAGCAGCTGGCCAAGGCCGGCAGAGAACATGATCATCAGGTGGCGGCGTTCCAATGGGTGGCCATCTCGGGCGCCAAGCGGTTTCCCGACATGGCCTTGTTGCACGCCATCCCCAACGGCGCCAAGCTGAAGGGGATCGGCACCGACGAGGGCCGGGCTGAGGGCGGGCGCATGAAGGCCGAGGGTGTGAGGTCGGGTGTACCGGACATGATGCTGCCGGTTGCATGTCCAATACCGCCATTAAACCCCATGACTGGCCGCTACCATGGCCTGTACATCGAACTCAAGAAGCCGGGTCGCGAGCGCGAGAAGGACGGCGGCAGGTCCCCTGAACAGGTGGATTGGCAGCGCAAGTTGGTGCGCCAGGGGTACGCGGTGGCGACGGTGTACGGGTGGCAGGCCGTGGCTCAGGTGCTGGCCCAGTACCTGACCGGGGCGCTGGTGATGCCCGACGGCGGCGATTGTCTGTTTGTGCTTGAACAGTCGGATGCACCGTGGTAGTGAGTGTTCTCTCAGCAATTGAGGAACATGGCAAGTGAACGCACAACTAATGGACCGGGCCCGCGGCGTGTTGTTGGGCATGGCCTGCGGTGACGCCCTGGGGGCGCAGGTCGAGTTCAAGGCGCGGGGCACGTTCCCGCACCAGACCGACTTCACGGGCGCCGGGCCGCACCGTCTCAAGCCGGGACAATGGACCGACGACACGGCCATGGCGTTGCTGTTGGGCCAACACATGCTCGACGGCGACACCGAAGTGCGCAAGCCGGCGCTGCTGGCTGGCAAGTGGAACCTGTGGCGCACCAAAGGCGTGGGCAGCTGCACAGGGCACTGCTTCGACATCGGCAACCAGACCGCCCAGGCCCTGGCGCACTGGCAGGATAAGGGGTGCGCCCCGCCACCCCTTATCAAGGGCCGACGCACCACCGCCCGCGGCAACGGCGCCCTTATGCGGGTGGCACCCGTAGCCCTGGCTCATGCCACCCTGTCGCCGGTGCAGGGCACGGCGTACCGGCAGGCCATGGTGACGCACGGCCAGGACAGCGCGGAGCTATGCAGCACGTTTGCCGGGCTGCTGTGGCGGGCCATGTGTATGCCTGCTGGCACGTTCGTGGATACGCTGGGCCGGGCGAACCGTGAGATTTGGTATCGGCACGTGGATGACGTGCGCAGCACCGGGTACGACGTGGACACCTACGAGGCGGCCATCTGGTGTGTGCTGACCAGCGATAACGCCGAGCAGGCGATTGTGAAGGCTGCCAACCTGGGTGACGACGCCGACACCGTGGCTGCCGTGACCGGTGCGCTGGCCGGTGCGGTGTGGGGCGATACGCTGCCCAAGCGCTGGCTCGACAAGCTGGCGTGGCGCGGTGACATCGTGGTCATGGCCGAGCAGCTGTGCGAGATGGCCAATGCGGGATAGGCCCTGCACCCAACCCTGGCACCCCCTGGCCCATGAGATGGCGGCTAGGGGGTGCAGCAACGTTGAGATTGGTCGGGCTGTTGGCCGCAACCAGCGCACCGTACAGCAATACCTTAACCCCTACTCACACGAGAGTATCAACGCATGGCACCGCCGCCAGTATGCGGAGAACCCGGAATACCGGCGCAGGAAACTAGAGGCGGCGCGCTTGCGATACAAGCGCAAACGAGAGGCACAAAAGAATGAAGAACAGGCTGTGCACCCAACCGTGGCACCCGCTGGCACAACAGCTGGCAGCTGAGGGCAAGTCCACGTGGGCCATCGCCCTCTTGGTGGGCAGGTCGCGCAGTACCGTACAGGCGTTCCTGAATCCCTACTCTCACGAGGCCAGACTGCGGCGCCAGCGCACGCGCTATCGGGAGGACCCGGAGTATCGCGCCAAGCGTCGCGGCATGCCGGTAGACCAACTAAAACCGATACAGCAACCGCGCGTGGTTACCGTGGGGTTTGTCACCAGAACCCAACCTAAGACACATCGTAAGCCAAGATTGCCATGGCACTTCGAGGCCATACGGCTGTACGGCCTGGGGAACGGCTACAAGGCGATCGGCAAGATTGTTGGCAAGCATGCCAACACGGTGCGCATCTTCCTGGACAAGGACGCATACGCCAAGTGGGCCCGGCTGACCAATAAGCGGATGCGGGTCAAATACGCCAAGGATGCTGAGTACCGGGAGCAGTGCAAAGCTAAGGCTCGGCAGTACGCGCGGCGGGTCGCACAGCCTACCCAGGCCGCCCATGCGCCTTGACGCCACCCCTGTCGCCGCGTTAAGGGTCAGCACTTGATTGCGGCGACAGGGCAGCCGACGTGAGTAACACAGTATACGACCCGGACGTGCACCCCCGCCAAGCGCTCATCATGTGCGAGAATGGCGCGGTGGACCGTGAGATCGCGGAGATGTTCGACATCTCTCCGAGCACGTTGTATCTGTGGCGGAACCGCTACCCGGAGTTCGCCGAGGCCCTTGTGGTCGGCAAGGACAGCGCGGACGATCGTGTAGAGCGCTCCCTGTACAATCGGGCTGTGGGCTACAGCTACGATTCTGAGAAGCTGATCTCCGTCTCGCAAGGCGACGGCATGGGTTCCGTGGTCGAGCGGCACAAGATCGTCGAGCACGTGCCACCGGACGTCAAGGCGGCCACCCGCTGGCTTGAATCGCGGCGCCCCAAGATTTGGAAGCGCACGCTGGGCATCTCCGTCAAGGACGATGCAGCGGACGAGGACGAGTTCGCCGACCTGACCCCTGAGCAGCGTGCCAAGGTGCGCGAGGGGCTTCAGCTGCTGGCCGGTGCGCGGGGCAAGGGCAGTGCTGAGTCCGGAGAAGGCTAGGGCCCAGCTGGTCGCCCTCGACCGCTACGAGGCCAAGCAGTCCCTGTCGAACTTTGTCCCCTTGGCATGGCCCGAGTTGGAGCCGGGGCGCGACTACGTGCCCAGCTGGCAGGTCGACGCCGTGTGCGAGCACCTGGAAGCGGTGACGTACGGCTGGGTCAACCGGCTGTTGATTAACGTACCGCCCGGGAGCATGAAAAGTTTGCTCTCATCCGTAATGTGGCCCGCATGGGAATGGGGTCCTATGGATCGTGGGGCGACACGTTATCTCGCCACCGCATTCAACGACGGCCCAGTGAAGCGCGACACCCGCAAGATGCGCGACCTTGTGGCATCGCCGTGGTACACGGCACGTTGGCCTAAGATTCGGTTGGTGCGTTCGGGCGAGACCTCATTCGCCAACAGCCAGACCGGCAGCAGGGAAGGCGTGCCGTTCCCATCGCTAACTTCGCAGCGCGGCGACAGGTTGATTATCGATGACCCGCACTCGACCACCACGGCCGAAAGCGACACCGAGCGCAAGCGTACCGTGCGGCAGTTTCGCGAGGGTGCCATCAACCGCCTGAACGACCAAGAGAAGTCTGCGATTGTGGTCATCATGCAGCGGCTGCATGAGGGCGACATCTCGGGCGAGATCCTGGCCAACGACATGGGCTACGTGCACCTGTGCCTGCCCATGGAATACGAGCCGGCCCCATACCGGATCGGCAAGCACGTATTCGATCCCAAGAAGAAGAACGGCATTGGCTTTGTAGATCCAAGGACTGTAGCTGGCGAGCTGCTGAACCCGGGCCGGTTCTCGCCTAAGGCCGTGGCAGACCTGAGCCGAGATATGGGCGAGTACGCCTATACCGGCCAGTACCAGCAGCGGCCCGTGCCTCGCGAGGGCGGCTTGTTCAAGCGCCATTGGTTCGAGGGCCGCATCGTGGGCGCCGCGCCGCCCGGCACCGTGTGGATTCGCCATTGGGACTTGGCGGCCACCAAGGGCAAGGGCGCGTACACGGCCGGTGTCAAGCTGGGCAAGACCCCGGACGGGCGCTATGTGGTGGATCACGTGGATCGCTTTCAGGAAGAAGGCGACGTTGTGCGCAAGCGCGTTAAGGCGCAGGGCGAGCTTGATGGTTACGGCACGACAATCAGCTTGGCCCAGGATGGCGGGCAGGCCGGTAAGGTGCAGAAGCAGGAGATGCTTGCGTATCTGGCAGGTTTTACGGTAAGGGTCTTGATCGAAGCCAGCCTTGGCGACAAGGCCAACCGGGCGGCACCCTTTGCCGTGCAGTGCGAAGCGGGCAACGTGTCTTTGGTCCGGGGTGCCTGGAACGAAGATTACTTGAACGAGTTGTGCCTGTTTCCGGGTGGCAAGTACAAGGATCAGGTGGACGCGTCAAGTGGCGCGTTCGCGCAGCACGTGATGGCGCCGGCCCAAGCTGTGGTTGGCGCGCAGAGCAGCAGGGGACGGTAGGGTATGGCAGCAGGTCCCCTTAAGCCCGCACCCACCATGCAGGATCTAGCGGGCGGCCGGAAGGACCCGCCTGCACCCCTTTCGGAGATTGCGGCGGCTACCGTGCAGCGACTGGTACAGGTCTACGGGCCCGCCGATAGCGGCAAGCCCCAGCCCGACGCGCCGTCCAGCGATTTCAACAAGATGAAGTGCAATTGGGACAAGGTGCAGGCCATTTCCGGTGGCGTCGAAGCCATGCGCGCAGCTGGCGAGAAGTACCTCCCCAAGTTCTCGCTCGAGGACGACGACGATTACAAGGACCGCAAGAGCACCACGCCGTTCACGGACGTGTACAGCGATGTGGTGGGCAGCCTGTGTGCCAAGCCGTTCGTGCGCAAGGTCCAGTACAAGGACGCAGACGACGTTGCCGAGAAGTACGCCACGTTCTACGAGGACGTGGACGGCATGGGCAACAACATGCACGTGTTCGCGGAGGTTATGTTCCGCAACGGCGTCGACTATGCCATCGACTGGATCCAGGTCGACTATACCAAGTTGCCACCCCTGCCAGCGGGCCGCAAGACGCGCAGCCAAGCCGAGGAAGCCCAGCTGGGCGCTCGACCCTACTGGGTGCATCTGCCGGCTACCAGCGTGCGTGCTGCTTATGGTGACATGGCCCGTGGCAAGTATGTGCTCAACCACATGCGAATCCTCGAGCCCACGTTGGTGCGCGAGGGCTACGCCGAAGTGGTCAAAACACGCGTGCGCCAGTACGACCGCGAGGCTGTGGTTGCCGAGGACGGACAGACCGATTACCTGCCGGCCACGTGGCAGCTGTTGGAGAAGGTGGTCGACTCGAGCGGCAAGATCACCTGGAACCGCATCGACGAAGGCGCGGTGGACATCGGCGTGATCCCGTGCGTGCCGTTCATTGTGGGCAAGCGCGGTGGCAACGGTTGGTTCGTCAAGGCGCCGCTCTCCAACCTGCTGGACATCCAGATCGATGCGTTCCAGCAGGAGAGCAACCTGCGCAACGCCGAGCTGCTGGCCTGCTTTCCCATGCTCACGGCCAACGGTGTTGCGCCGCCGCAGCAGGGGGACCCGGCCAGCGGCCAGGGTGGCATGCCGCCCGGGGCCGCGGCGCCCGCTCGCATACGCACAGGCCCCCGGGCCGTGCTGTTTGCCCCGCCCAACCCCAACGGTGGCGCACCGGGCTCGTGGAACTTTATCGAGCCTGCGGCCACCAGCTTGAGCTACCTCAAGAGCCGCCTAGAATCGACGTACCAGCGCATGGCAGAGATCGGCATGCAGCCGCTGTCGGAAAGCCCGCAGACGGTCATTACCAGCGCCAACGTGTCCGTGAAGGCGGACTCGGCCTTGCAGGCATGGGCCCTGCGCGCCGAGGACGCCCTTGAGCAGGCCATGGTGATTACGGCCCTGTGGATGGGCGACACCAAGGAAGAAGCACCGGGGGTGGATGTCTACAAGGACTTTGGTGTCGACCTGCAAGGTGCGGCCGAGCTGACCGTGCTCGAGAGCGCGGCCAAAGACAAGCTGCTGTCCGCCGAGACCATGCGCGCCGAGTTCAAGCGTCGCAATGTGCTGTCGCCCGACTTCTCTGAGGACGAGGAGCAGCGGCGGCTTGCCGAGGAGGCAACCAACGCCAACCCGGACCCTGGCGACGGCAGCGAGGGCGACATTGACCCGGTTACGGGCGAGCCCCTGTCGCCGGCCAACGATGACGAGGGTGACCCGGACGCCGATCCGGTGGACCCGAGCAAGTTCGCTGACGCAGCGGACATCGATGATGCGACGTTGGCCAGCCTGTTCGGGGCCGATGCGGTGGCGGGGGCGCGCTGATGGCAGGTAGTCCGGGGCTAACCGCTGCCATCCAGGCGCTGGTCGGCAAGAAGTTCGATGCGTCCAAGCACGCACGTGGCCAGGGCGGCAAGTTCACCGGTATGGGCGGTGGCGCTGGGTCCGGGGCCAAAAAGCCCGGCGGCTCCGTCGCCATGGCGCACGGTATCTTCGACAAGCTGAAGGGCAAGCCCAAGGCAGAGATGCTGGCCGCCGCTCAGGCCGCCGGGATCAACGCCAACACTGCTAAGACGCAGCTGTACCACTGGCAGAAGAAGCAGGCTACGGCGGCGCTGGGTAATAACGAAGCGCCTACTAAGGCGGATTTGCAGGCGGCGGCTGCCAAGGCATTGGGGATCAAGCAGAACCCTTACCAGACAGATTTGCAGCCCGGCTACCATACCGGTACGGACGGTCACCTGTACAAGGTGCACAGCGGATACGCATTTCCCACTAGCACGACCGGATATCCAAGTTCTGCCCCTGCCAAACCGCCTACCAGCGAGAAGTATCACGGTAAAATTGCAGACGGCCCGGACGCCAAGGCGGCGCACGACGCCCACAAGGCCAGCAAAGAGCCGGCAGCTGCGCCCAAGCCTGCACCCAAGCCGGCGTCTAGTTCGCCCAAGCCCCCTGTCGCCGAAAAGCCCATAGAGAAGGTCGCGCCGAAGCTCGATAAGCTGGGCCCAACTAAGTACGTGCACGCTCTTGCTGATCACATGAAGGGTGTGGAGAAGAAGGCGGTCATTGCGGCTGCGGTCTCGGCCGGCGTGAATAAGAGCACCGCGGGTGTACAGTACGGCAAGTGGGCTGCCAAGCAGGCCGGCACCCCGCCGCAGATGGAGAAGTCTCCGGAGCCGGTGGCGTTGCAGGCCAAGCAGATAGACAAAATGAGTGACGCAGAGCTGGATAAGGCTCTCGCTACTTATCAGGGCAAGATCAACACGCCCAACCCGACCAACAGCTATGCCCCGGAGCCGTACAAGCACGCGGACGAGTACCATGATTATGCTGGTGGCAAGGCGCTGACGGCTAAATTGGGTTCGAACGAGGTCTACACCAACAAGCAGCAGGGCAAGACGTTTTATAAGACCTACGGTGGTGCCATCCACGAGCACACCGGGGCGTCCGGTGCTATGACCAAGGTGGCCGGGGACGGCACGGACCAGTACCATTACGATCCCAATACCAAGATCGTTTACAAGAAGACCGACGGTGTTCTTAAGCCGGTGCAAGGCGTCAAGACCCCGGTCTTTAAGAACGATCAGCCATATGACCCTGGCGACCACGTGTTTAAGGACGACAAGTGGTCGGCTGGCACCAACGGCATCCAGGATCCGCAGTTTAGTGGCGAGGGCCAGCAGTTCGAGTCGCTTAAGGCCGTGCATAAGGCCGCGGGTGTCACGTACAACGAGACCAGCAGCGCTGTGAAAAGCTACACGGGCAGCGGTTACCACAGCATCAACGGAGACCTGCGCGGTAGCGAAGGCAAAACGGTCGGTAGCCGTGCACGTGACATCGACAAGCTGATGGAGAACTCGTCGTTCAAGGAAGACACCATTATGTGGCGTGGTGTCGGGTCTGGCGAGGCCACGTGGAACGGTGCACCGCCGCCACCTGCGCTGATTGACCATGGCTTCACCAGCGTCTCGTTCAAGCCCAGCGTGGCCAAGGGGTTCAGCAACGGCAAGACCTTGTTCCGCGTCAAGGTGCCCAAGGGGTTCCCAGGGCTCAACGTGGCCATCGGCAGCCCTGGCAGTGGCGAAGCAGGCCTGCATGGCGAGGCCGAGGTCATGCTGCCGCGCGGGACCACCTACAAGGCCGTTGCCCGGCACGCCAAGGCCGCGGGCAAGTGGGACGTGGTGGACCTGGAACCGCAGCTGCCGCAGTGGTGGATAGACAAGCATGGTTCTACGGCGTAAGGTACTTGCTGGCTTTGAGCACGCTGCCCCTTGACGGGGTGGCGTGTTGATGCTTTACCTTCCCGCCAATCAGGACACCGAACACGTGAGTGACGAACCCAAGACCGAAAAGTTAGACCCCAGCAGCGCCGCACGCTTTGCATGGAGCGACGGTGACGTTCAGTGGCTGGACGAGGATGGCAAGCCCATTAGCGTCCGCGACGCCAAGGAACAGCAGCTGATCTACGCACGGTCTCAGGTCGCGCAGGACGTGGCGGCGGACGAGGATCCCGAGGGCAATCGGGCGTAGCGGAGAACGGCGGGTCACCATGAAGCTCAAGACGGTCACGGTCGGAGACGCCACATACGCGGTGCTCGACGACAAGGGCATGCCGGTTTACGAATACCCCGGCGAGAACGGCGGTGCGGCGCGCGAGGCCGGCTTCGACGCTGTGGCCACCAGCACCCGCATCGGTGCGCTGAACCGCGAGGCGCAGACCCACCGCGAGGCCAAGGAACAGCTCGAGCAGCGCCTCAAGGCGTTCGAGGGCATCGACGACCCTGATGCCGCCCGCAACGCCCTGGGCACCGTCAAGAATCTGGCGTCCGGCGAGCTGAAGACCGCGGCCCAGATCGAGGAGATCAAGCAGGCGGCCCACAAGGCGGCCCAGCAGCAGGTCGAGGAAGCCACCCGGGCGCTGCAAGGCCAGCTCAAGGAACTGACCGAGACCAACGGTAAGCTGTCAAGCCAGCTCGACAACGAGGTCATCGGCGGGGCCTTCGGCCGGTCCAAGTTCGTCGAGGAGAAGTGCGCCATCCCCGGCGCCATGCTGATGGACACGTTCCGCGGCAACTTCAAGGTCGAGAACGGCAAGCTGGTGCCCTACGGCGCCGACGGCCAGAAGATTTACTCGAGCACCCGTCCGGGCGAGGTGGCAGACTTTGACGAGGGCTTGCATAGTCTCGTCAATTCCCACCCCTATCGGGCCAACATCCTGAAGGGCACCGGTCACAGCGGCACGGGCGCCAAGCAGGGCCAGGGTGCTCAGGTGAACGGCAAGCCTGCAATCCTGCGTACCGACTTTGACAAGCTTGCGCCACAGGAGCGCATGGCAACCGTCAAGACCCACTCCATCGTCGACAGCATGTAAGGGTCGGAGACCCAAGCGCGCAAGAGGCTTTGGTTACGTCACGGTAAGGCGCGGTCCCCACAAGGGGCCGCGGGCTGGATGGCCCACCCCGCACCACTCGGTGCAACCCCTGTCGCCGGGGCAACGGCGAGGCCCGGGTCGGAGACCCAAATCCCCATCCAGTCCACCTGATCCCCGCACCGCAATAACGGTGCATTGGCGGGGTCGGTGCCAGCAAGAGGACTGCCCGCCGTGGCAAACACGCTGACCAACCTGATCCCGATCATCTACGAGGGTCTCGACGTCGTCTCCCGCGAGATGGTCGGCGCGATCGTCGCCGTGTCTATCGACGCCAGCCTCGACCGGGCGGCCGTTGGGCAAAGCATTCGTTCGCACGTGGCCCCGCCGGTCACCGCATCGGATATCGTGCCGAACGTCACCCCGCCCAACGACGGCGACCAGACTTTCGGCTACTTCGACATCAAGATCACCAACGCCAAGCGCGTGCCGATCCGCTGGAATGGCGAGGAGCAGAAGGCGCTGGGCAACGGCGGCCCGAGCTATCAGGCCATGCTGCGCGACCAGTGGGCCCAGGCGTTCCGCACGCTGGCCAATTTGGTGGAGAAGGACATTATTCGCCAGTCCGTGCTCGCCGCCTCGCGCGCCACCGGCACCCCCGGCACTGCGCCGTTCGGCACCCCGGGCGACTTCTCCGACTTCGCTGCGGCCAACCTGATCCTGGACGACAACGGCGCCCCGCCGTCCGATCGTCAGCTGATCCTCGGCTCGTCGGCGATGGCAAACCTGCGCGGCAAGCAGTCGATCTTGTTCAAGATGAACGAGGCCGGTACGGACGATCTGCTGCGCAACGGCATCCTGAACCGCGTCGAGGGCTTCGACCTGCACCTTGCGCCGCAGGGTGACCGGGTGGTGGCCGGCACGGGTGCGGGCTACACGCTGGGTGCGGCGGCTGCGGCCGGCTCGACCAGCCTGACCTTGGCCAGCGGCACGGGCACCATCAACCCGGGCGACGTGATCTCCATCGCCGGCGATCCGCGCTTCTACATGGTGGTGGGTGTGGGCATCTCCGGCCCCGGCACCATCACCATCGGCAACCCGGGCCTGCGCCAGGATGCCCCGGCGGCGGCCAACGTCACCGTGGGTGCCAGCTACTACCCCAACATCGCGATGTCCAAGTCGGCGTCGCGGCTGGTCACCCGCGCCCCGGCGCTGCCCACGGACATGGGCGGGTCCCCCCGCGACATGGCCACCGACCGCACCACGGTGACCGACCCTGTGTCGGGCATCTCGTTCGAGATCTCCGAGTACCTCCAGTACCGGCAGGTCCAGTACGAGGTCGCGCTCGTGTGGGGCTACAACGTCACCAAGCAGAACAACATCGCCATCCTGCGCGGCTAGTACGGCCCCTAAGCGGGCGTGATGCAGTAACACTGCGTCGCACAGCTAGCAAGCAGGAAAAGGCGCCCCGGTGCAGGGCTAGATAAACCCGGCCGGGGCGCCTACCGCGACAACCTTCAGCCAAGGCCAGGAGGCCAATCATGGCAGACGAGACCCAGGTGAACAAGGTGACCGGCGCCGAGCAGGGCAAGGACCCGCAGCAGACGCCCCAGGACCGCGCCAATCAGGTGTCGCAGGAGACCGCCGAGTCCCAGCGCCAAGAGCAGGCGGACAAGGCCCGCGAAGACGCCGACAAGCGAGAGAACCAGGAGCCGACCACGGCGCTCGACGCCAAGTCGCCCGCGGCGCTCTCGGACCCGGACAAGGACGTCGGCGACCACTACGCCCAGAAGTTCGCCAACCAGCCGGAGAACCCGAAGCTGGCGCCGCACCTCAAGGACGTGGACGACAAGGACAAGGTGCGCATGGAGTTGACCGACTCCGACCACCCGGATCCGGCCAACCCCAAGGTGACGTACGTGCACCCGGAGATGGTCGGCGACTACCTGCGGGCCGGCTGGCGTCAGCCCTCCGTCTAGTCACCTGCGGGGAGGGCCAGCAGCGTTGTTCTCCCGCTGCTGGCCCGCCACGCGTTAAGTGGTCGCCATCCCGGCGACAGGGCAGCAAGAGGGCAAGAGATGACCATTCCCACCGTGCGCGTGGCCAACCCCAAGACCGCGCTGGGGTACATGGTCATCAACGCCAGCGATTACCGCGAGAACGTGCACGGCCCGCTGTGGCATGAGCAGGAGCCGGGGTTCACCGGTAAGATGCCGCCCCGCGCCCCGGTGCAGCCCTACAGCGACGAGGAGCACCGCAAGGCGGCGGCCCTCATGTTCGATTTCATCGAGGCCGAGCGTGAGGACAAGGGGCTGCCGACCTACGCGTCCCTGACCGCCCACCAGCGCCTCGTGTGGCTGGACAAGAAGCGCGACGAGTTCACCGACGCCCTGTCCCGGCACATGCGCCGCATGCCGACCCCGGAAGTGGTGGTGCCGGATGGCGTGGTCCCCGGCGAGACCCCCGGCTGGCCGGTGGATGTGGTTTCTGGCAAGCCGCTATGGTTGCCCGACCACGTGCGCCAGCAGATGGTAGACCGGGCCCGAGAAGACGCCGAGCATGCCACCCGCATGGACGCCGAGCGCGCCGCGCTGTCCCGCCAGGAAGCCCCGCCCGGTGGCGAAGGCGGCCAGACGGCCACCAGCCAGCCCACGCCGCCGCCCAGCGCCCCGGAAGGCGGCCAGCAGGCCCCCGGCAGCGCCGAGACCCCGCCGCCGGCTGGCGATGCCCCCTCGTGGCTGCGCCCGGCCACCCAGCAGCCCACCGAGGCCGCCAAGCCCCCTGTCGCCGCGACCCCGGGTCCGCGCAGCGTGGAGAAGGGCCCCGGTGCCAAGTGGTACGTGATGCAGGGCGGCAAGCCGGCCAGCGAAGGCTTCAAGACCAAGGCGGAAGCCGAGGCCGAGGCCATGAAGCAGGAAGAAGCGGCTGCCGCTGCGGCTCGCACGGAGTAAGCGACATGATCAAGCGCTACGGCTGGGCGAGCGCCCTGCTCTCGGGGCTCCTGCTGGTGGCGCTGAACCCGGCGCCCACATTGGCCGTGGACGCCAATACCTGCGGTTACACGCAGGGGCCGGGTGGTTGGTACAAGTCTACCGATCGCAGCGGCCCCTATGCCTTGGATGGCAACTGCAACGCCACGCTCTTGGGCTCGGGTGGCGGTGGGGGCACAGGCGGCGGGGGAACCAGTGGCACGGTTACCCAGGGCCCCGCTGCCGCGGACAATGCTACTAACCGGTGGCCCGTTGTTGCCTACCAAGGCGGTACGTGGTCTTTTGGTCTATCGGGGCCCATTCCCACCGGCACCAACGTTATTGGCGCGGTCACGCAATCCGGTGGTCCTTGGACCATCTCGGGTGCAGTCACTGCTACGCTGAACCAGGGTGGCAACGCCCTGTCCACCGGCAACCCGATCTTTGCCCAAATTACCAACCTGCCGTCGACCCAGCCGGTCAGCGGTACGGTGAACGTGGGCAACTTCCCCGCCACCCAGAACGTGGCTGGCACGGTAGCCCAGGGAGCCGCTGGTACGGCTGCATGGAAGGTGGACGGCTCCGGGGTAACTCAGCCCGTAAGTGGCACGGTCAGCGTTGGCAACTTCCCTGCCACGCAATCCGTCTCTGCCGCGTCTCTTCCGCTGCCCACGGGTGCTGCCACCGCGGCGAACCAGAACAGTACCGCAGCCGGCACCAGCGCCAATAACGCCCAGGGCGTGCAGGGTGTTACCGGTGGCGTGCCGCTACCGGTGTCTGGTTCGGTGGCGGTTACGCAGGGTACATCGCCTTGGTCCATCTCGGGCCCGGTCACCCAATCTGGCACCTGGACCGTGGCTCAGGGTACGCCCGGTGCCAACGCATGGAAGGTTGATGGCTCGGGAGTCACGCAACCCGTGTCCGCCGCCACCCTGCCGTTGCCCAATGGTGCCGCCACGGCAGCAAGCCAGACCAACGTGCAATCGGCGGCAGGCACGTCGGCTGGTACGCTGTTGAGCGTGCAAGGCTCGACCAGTGGTGTGCCCATTCCGGTTAGTGGTACTGTTAACATTGGTAACCAGCCATCTTCGCAAGCAGTCACCAACGCTGGCACATTCGCCGTACAGAATACTGCACCTGTTGTTGGTGGTAACAGTGCAGCTGTAAAGGTGGACGGTTCGGCTGTTACTCAGCCTGTATCCGCAGCTAGTTTGCCGTTACCGACAGGTGCAGCTACGGCGGCTAATCAGGCGCTGCAAACCGCAGCACTTCAGGGGCCAACTCCGTCTGGAACTAATGTAATTGGGCGAGTGGGTGTCGATCAAACCACGCCCGGCACAACCAACGGCGTGTACGTGCTTAACGGCTCGATATCATTCTTCGAGTATAGCAACACTACGTCAGCTAGTCAGTCCATTACGGGACCCACCCGAGATAGTGGTGCACCACCAACCGTCTACACTCGATTTGCGTCCTTTGTAAATACAACGCAGGCAGGTACTGCTTTTATTCAGGGATCACCGGACGGAAACAATTGGTTTACTATCACGTCCGTATCCATGGCTGCCAATACACCAGTCACGCTCACAAATCCGCTGGTAATGCGCTACATGCGAAGTCTGTTCGTTAACGGCGCGACGGCGGGTAATGCTACAATCACCACCGCATTCTTGGCGAACTAGTCATGCGGGCACCTCATCTTTTCCTTATCGCTTTCCTTGGGATTGTGGCGGCTGCGCATGCGCAGAACTACGTCAACGGCACTGTTTCAACCATGGTGCCAAATAGCGATTATCTCGGCAGTGCTGGGGCGAAGATGTCGCCCCAGACTCCGTTCTACCGAATCGGTGAACCGTTTATCATCCCATTTACGCCAACAAGTGGCAACATCGAGGTGCCAGTCAGCTACCCGCCGCAAACAACGTCGTTCCGCTACTCGGTAAATGCTCCGTGCTCCGTCCGCCTACGCGGACGCATAGCTGGCGCTGCGTTCGTGGCGGTCACGGCAACGACGGGGTGGCTATGGTTTCCTGGCACGTCTGACGTTTTCACGTCTTTGCAGCCGATTTCGGTCGCGGCCATGGGCGTTGACGGGCCGTTCGCCAGCGTTCAGGCCGGGCAAAAGGCGTGTTCGGGCACTGTCGAGTTGCAGCCAGGAACCGGTCAATGATGCGTGCGGCCTGGGTTTTCGCCTTTTTACTCGCTACGTCTTCGGTTCTCGCACGCGGCACGAGTGCACCGTGGCCCGGCTCGGATGGGGACACGGGGCCTGCTGGACCAACCGGACCGGCTGGGGCAACTGGCGCAACGGGACCGTCTGGTCTTGTCGTAGCAGCTCCCACAACACCGTCCCGCGTCTTTAATACCGCGTTTCAACCAAGCACAACCAAAGCTACGTTAGTTAGCTACTCGGTAAAAACAACGGTCACAAATCCTCTACTTGTAGGCGCGTCCGTTGCGACAGTGCAGCTCCTAAGTGATACGGCGACAACACCAACAACGGAACGTGGGCGTGTTGAGGCAACGTCAAGTGTGGGGCTTGCGGTCTCTATTGCACTCACAACAACTAACACAGCGCAGTTAACTTACATTGTTCCGGCCGGTCATTGGGTACGGCTAGTATCAACTGTGAGCGGAACTGGATCAACTGCTATTGTATCACAAGTCGAAGAAACTCTAAATTGAACGGGTAGCCTAATTGATTTGGTTGATGTAGCGTGCCGGTAGGCGCGAAAGGTAGATCGCACTATGGCATCGATGCTTGTGGTTGAGAGCGGGCAGGGGTTAGCTAACGCGGACGCCTATGTGGCCGCCGCGGATGTGCAAGCTTACGCTTTAGCCAACAGCGCGGCATTCGATCCTGGCAGTGACCAAGATTTGGATGGGGCCATTCGCAAAGCCACCCGTTACATTGATGGCGCCTACCGCTACCGATTCTCGGGCCTGCGGCTGCGTCAACGCGATCAGGCGCTCGAGTGGCCACGGCAGAGCGCTGTGGCCATGGGCCAGTACCCGATTGGGTACAACGAGATCCCGCGCGAGTTGCAAGCAGCAGTATGCGAGGCTGCCATTCGCGAGCTGGCCAACCCTGGCACCCTGTCGCCGGATCTGTCGGCGCCTGTGGTTAGCGTGAAAGCGGATAACGTTTCGGTGGACTTCGGTGGCGCCGGGTATACGGCAGCCCAGTCTTTTGCGACCATCGACATGATTTTGGTGCCTCTGCTGATGCCCATGAACGCCTTGTCGGGCAAGGTGGGCCGCGGATGAGCAAGCAGATCCTGGACATTGTGCCCGGCATCATTGCCAACACGGTAGGCAAGTTGCTACTCAAGCCCGCGGTTATGACCGTGCCTGGGCAGACCACCGGACCTGTTTATGATCCTACGCCAGGGGTGCCAACGGACTACCCGTGTCGTGCATTGGTAACAGACTGGTCCAACTATTCGCGAGCTAACGGGCTTGTTGCAGCAGAGGACCGTAAGATTCTCATCCAGGCCCAGGACTTGGCTGTGCCACCTAAGGATGGGTATACGATCAGCATCGATAACGACAGCTATGTGCTGGTTTCGGACGGTGGCGCCGCGCCGGCCGTGCGCAAAGATCCGTCCACGGCCGTGTACACGTGCAGGGGGCGCGGGTGATCGACATCTCCGCAGAGCTGCAAAAGCTGGTTGAGAAATGGACCCCGGAGCTACGCAAGGCATTCCTGGATGCCTTGGCTGCCATGGCGGACAGCGTTGATTTGCGCCGGCTGGTGGCCGAGCTACAGCGCGGGGACATCGACGCCGCTGTGCGCGAGGTCAACCTGGACCCGCTGCAATTTCGTGGGCTCGAGACGGCCATGACCACGGCATACGATGCCGGGGGTGTGTCTGCGGCAAGCCAGTTGCCGCCCGTGCGCGGGGCAGCGGGCCACAAGCTGCTTGTGCTGTTCGACGGGCGCAACGAAAGGGCAGAGCGCTGGATACGAAACCAATCCTCGACCCTCGTTCGCGAAGTGGTCAGCGACCAAAAGGTCTTAATTCGGCAGCACCTGGAAGCAGGACTGGCCGCCGGGCTGAATCCCCGCACGGTGGCGCTCAGCCTTGTGGGAACCATCAACCCGCAAACCGGCAAGCGCGAGGGTGGGGTGCTGGGGTTAACCAGCACACAAGAGCAGTGGGTCCGCAACTACGAAGAGGAGCTCAAATCCGGCGACAGGGCGTTCCTGACCCGGGCCATGCGCGACCGGCGCTTTGACGCCACGGTGCTTAAGGCCATCAAAACCGGCACACCCCTGTCGTCGCAACAGATCGCCAAGATGGTGGCGGCCTATCGAGCGCGGGCGTTGAAGTACCGTGCCGAGACCTTGGCACGCACCGAAGCCATTGCGGCGCTTAACCAATCGCAGATGGAGAGCATGCAGCAGGCCGTGGACAGCGGCAAGGTGCTGTCGCGTTACATCTCCAAGACTTGGCATAGCGCTGGCGATCATCGAGTGCGGCATACCCACCAGTTGCTTAATGGCGTGCGTGTCCCCTTTTCGACCAAGTTCACCAGCGATAGCGGTGCCAAGCTGGCGTATCCTGGCGATCCTACTGCGCCTGCTTCCGAAAGAATTAATTGCCGCTGTTATATGCAGATCAAGGTTGATTACATTGGCATGCTAGCCGCAGCGGAGGCCGCGTGATGGCTGGCGGCGCGCAGGGCTCAACCGTCACGTTCGGCACGGATGTTACCGAGTGGGTGCGTAAGACGCAGGCCCGCATGGACGCCGTGTTTCGTGAGAGCGTGCAACGCGTGGTCACGGAGATGCAGACCCCTGTGGCCATGGGCGGCAACATGCCGGTGGACACGGGGTTCTTGCGGGCGTCCCTGCAAATGACCAAGAACGCCCCGGTGTCGATCAACCCCAAGGCACGACCGGCAGACGGCAAGGCGTACGCCTACAACCCGGACGCTGTGGCGCTGGTCATTGCCGGGGCCGAGGTTGGCGACCACCTTTTCGCGTCATACGTGGCTAGTTATGCGGCAAGTGTTCACTACGGCTGGCAGGCCCGGGAAGCTACGGAAGCAAGCGGGGACCAGCCGGCCAAGCCCGCGCGTAAAGCCAGGGCCGGGCGCCAGTGGGTGACCATGGCGGCCATGAATTGGCCAGCCATTGTGACCGCCGTGTGTGCCGAGACCCAGACCGCCGTCGAGGCGGCTAAGCAGGGCGGCAAGCCCGCACAGGAGCTGTAAGCCGTGGCCGATGCACCCAACCTTGAGCAGCAGGCTTACACGTTGCTGGCCGACCGGTTTACGGCCATGGCCCAGGCCCTGGGCTACCCTGTCGCCGCACCCAACGTCGAGTTTACCCCGCCGCGGGCGACCACCGGCAAGAAGGACCGTTTGCCCTACATCGACGTGTCTTACCAGCCCAACGGGGCCCAGCTGGACAGCTTGGGGTTCAACGAAGAAGACGAGACCATGCAAGGGCTCTTGCAGTTTTCCGTGTACTGGCCAGCCCGGGAAGGTCTCGTCAAAATAAGCGCCCTGGCGGGTCGCGTGGCCGCCTATTTCCCTGCGGGCACGCGCCTGGACGGCGGCGGGTTCAGCGTGTATGTTGACCGCCGGCCGGATACCGGACCAGCAATGTACGAGAGTGACCTCGCAATGCTGCCAGTGACCGTCCGCTGGAGGGCTACCAGGGCGCCCGCCTAGTGCGGCGACTACAACACGTTATAGCGCATCACTAGGAGATATACAAGTGGCATTCACTCCGAGCAACGGCACCAAGCTGTACATCGGCCCCAACGTGGACGAGTCCACGGACACCGCTGCCGAATACTCGGCGCTGGCCTGGGTCGAAGTCAAGGGCACCACCAACCTGGGCGAGTTCGGCGATTCGTCGGCGGACATCACCAGCACCGAACTGAACGACAACCGCGTGCAGCACGCCAAGGGTGCCCGTGACGCGGGCTCGCCGGCCATCGTCTGCAACAATTACCCGTCCGATCCGGGTCAGCAGGCCATGTACGCTGCGGAAGGCGAGAACTTCGACTACGCCTTCAAGATTGTCTACCCCGACAAGGCGACCATCAACGGCGTCGGCAGCACCCGCTATTTCCGTGCCAAGGTCATGTCGATCCGTGAAGGCGTTGGCGCGGCCAACAACCCCATCTCGGTGACCTTCAACCTTGGTATCAACTCCGATACCGTGCGCGTGGCGGCCACCTGAGACCTACGGGCGCCCTGGGCAGGCGTCCGTATTACCCTAGCAGGAGAACAATCCCGTGGAAGAACTGAACACCCCTGTGCTGGACCTTGCGTCGATCGATCTCGAGCAGGATGCGGAACGCGGCGCCACCATGCAGCTGCTCATGCCGCGCGACGACAAGACCACCGGCAAGCGACGCCTTGATCCCACCGGCATCACCATGCAGGTGCTGGGCGCCGACAGCCCCACGTTCCGGGCCAACGTGCGCAAGATGCTCGACGAGGTCGCCCGCGAGCTGCAAGAGCAGCCCAAGGACGCGGACGACGCCGACAAGCTGGCCCGCGCTCGCACGGCGGCCTGTGCCGTGACCGGCTGGTCCGACAACGTGATGCTGGGCGGGGAGAAGCTCGAGTTCTCTCGGGACAACGCCACCAAGCTCTTTTACGAGCGGCCGTGGGTGGGGGTGCAGGTCGAGAACTTCCGGAATAACACGGGAAACTTCGGGCCGCGTTAGTCACGCGGATCAGCAACGCTGTACGTGTCGCGACTTGGTATCAGCTCGACAAGCGGCCGTACACCGTTAGCATGCTGGACGTGCCCCCGGAGATCCAACATCTCTGGGGGTGGTTCTGGCAGCTAGAACAAACGAGGCAAGGCGGTGCCCACGGCGCGCAAGCGATCACCCACGTGGAGATTGCGAGCTGGGCCACCCTAATGCAGGAGACACCAAGGCCCTGGGAGGTCGCGGCGCTGTTGCAGATGGACGTTGCCCGGCGCGCCGCCATACAGCCGCCGGAGACCGCGCAGACCAACACGGGCCTGCGTAACATGGTGCCCACCAGCGATTGGCGGGCCAGCATGGCAGCCATGGATCGTATGGCCGCCCAGCGGGAGGCGAAGTAGTGTCGGCAGAGATTGCCTCCCTTAGCTTTAGCGTCGACTCCTCGCCACTAGCCCAGGCATCAAGCCGTCTGGACCAGCTTGGCCAGTCCGCCCAGGCGGCAGGTAACAAGTCAGCCCAGCTACTTGCCGCGTCGAACGCGCTTGTCGCGGCGCTCAACCGCAACACGGCTGCGGCGGACGCACTGACCGCCAAGCTCGACCAGATTCAGCAGTCCAGCACCAAGACATCGCAGGCCGTGCAGCAGGTTGGCGCCGCTGCCGGGGCCGCCACCAGCAATGTGGTGCAGCTCGGGGCTGCCGCCGGGCGGGCCGGCGCGGGCTTTGACACCGCGGCCGTGGCTGCGCAGCGCCTACGCACGGCCTGGGCGGACCTGGGCGCCCAAGGGGCCGCGACGCTGGCCAACATGGAGCGGATGCAGAAGCTCGCTGCATCGTCCGCCAACCAGCCCAACCCGGGGTGGCGAAACCTGGGCCCGATGGGGGCGGCGCAGTCTTATGCGGTAAGCCCCGTGGGGCGCCTGTCCAACCTGTCGTCGGATGGGTCGATTCCGGGTGTGCGGGGGCCGGCTGCCAACCAGAATCAGCCCGGTGGCAGGCTGGCCGGCTACCAGCTTCAGAACTTGGCCTACCAGGGCGGAGATATCGTATCCCAGCTTGGTAGTGGCACCAACCTGTCACAGATTGCGTTCCAGCAGGGACCGCAGATTGCCCAGGTGTTTGGCGGGGCTGGTGGCGCCAGCATCAAGGGTGCTTTGACGCAGGCGGGAGAGGCTGCCAGCGCGCTTGTGTCGCGCATTGGTTTGCTTGGCGGCGCTTTGGGCGCGGCAACCCTTGCTCTTGGCGCAACCCTGTACGCCCTGTCGTCGTACCGGGAGCAGCAGAAGGAACTGCAACTGTCCGTAGCCGGCCGTGGGCGGGCCAGCGGCGCCACGGTAGGCGACATCAATCGCACGGCGCTGGCGGCTGCGGCCCCGGCCAACGTGGCTGTGTCGGACGCCCGCGACCTCATTGGTGATTACGCGCAGACCGGTGCCATTGGCACGCAGATGTATGCTGGGCTGCTCAAGGCGGCCAAGGACTACGCGGAGACCACGCGCCAAGAGCTACCGGACGCCAACAAGGCGCTGGCGGCGGCCTTTGCAGATCCGGCTAAGGGTGCCGAAACCCTTAGCCAGCAGCTGGCCAACCTCAGCGCCGCACAGGTCGAGAACATCCAGCGGATGGCTGCGTCCGGCGACAGGCTGGGCGCGCAGAAGGCGTTGCTCGATAGCCTGGGTGGTAGCTTGGTCAGCGCCACCGACCGGCTGGGCTTCTTTGCCCGGCAGTGGGAGCAGTTCAAGAACAACACCAGCAACGAGTTCGACGCCATTGGTCGTGTGGTCGACCGGGTGCTTACGGGTGGCGATCTGGAACAGCAGATCGAGACCGCCCGCAAGGTGCTGGGCAACAGCCAAGCACGGCAGAACTACCTGCCATTCGGCATTGGCCAGGGCGACGTCGACAAGGCACAGGCCCAGCTTGACGCCTTGCTGGCCAAGCAGAAGCAGCTGCAAGACAGCAACCGCACGGCGGACCTCAACAACCGCAGCCGTGCCGTCGACGCGATCGTAAAGGCTGCCAACCCGGCAGACGAGCAGCTGAAGCGCACCGAGGACAGCGCCAAGCGTATTCGCACGGAGCTGGCCAACGGCGTGCTGGACCCGGACGGCTCGTCCCTGCGCACGGCACAGGGCCTCGAGGCCAGCGCGCGGCGCATTCGCGAGGACTTGGCCCAGGGTGGTACGGAGCTGGCCGCCGGGCTGCGGCGTGCCGGCTTCGAAGCCAGCCAAGTGGGCCGCAGCCAGACGTCGCAGAGCGGTGCCAATATCGAATTCGAGATCGCCGAGCGCCAGAAGCAAATCGAGGCGCAGAACCTTAACCCCAACGAGCGCAACGCGCAGCTGCAAACGCTTGAGATGGAGCGGGTGACCCGCTTGCAGACCTTGCAGCGCCAGACCGTGCTGAACAGCAGCAACGGCAGCGGCAGCTACATGATTGGCCTTGGGCAGGCTCCCGCACAGTATCGCGATCTGTATTACAACGCCGCGCAGCAGTACGGCATCAACCCCGACCTGCTTGTGTCGCAGGCTAAGCGGGAGAGTAGCTTTAACCCCCGTGCACGTTCCCCGGCGGGGGCAGAAGGCATTGCTCAGTTTATGCCGGATACACGGCGTGGCATGGGGGATTTCGATCCGTGGGACCCCGCGCAAGCGATTCCCATGCAAGCGAAGCTTATGCGGCAGCTTCTTGACCAGTTCAACGGCAACGAAACTGCGGCACTGGTGGGGTACAATGCCGGCCCTCGTCGAGCCCAGCGTTTCGTTAACAGTGGCTTTGATGCTTCTGTGTTGCCGGATGAGACTAAAGGCTACCTGAAGGCGATTCTCACACCAGCGCCCAATGCGCAGTCTAACGTTGCAGCGGCCAACGATCGCAACCGGCAGCTGGAAGACGAAGCTGCCAAGGTCAAGATTAGCGCCCAGTACCTGGGCCAGAATAACGTGGCCTACGAGACGCAGATCAAGTACCAGCAGCTGCTCTCCGATGCCATGGCGCGCAATGTGCCCATTACGGACGAGTTTAAGGCATCGCTGATGAAGGTGGCCGAGGCCGGGGCGCAAGCCAACCGCTCGCTCACCAACATCCGCGCGGCCAACGATATCCGCATGGGCGATGAGCAGCTGGGCCGAGACCGCTACAGCCAGCAGGCATACAGCAGCGCGTCCGGGTTGTACGGCGACACCAGTAGCGCAGAAGCCCAGACCTACATCAGCCGCAAGCGCGACCAGCTGGAAGTGCAGGACGCCAAGGGCACCTTGCAGGACACGGCCACCGGTTTCGTGCAGGCCCTGTCCAAGGGCACCAGCGCGGCCAGCGCCTTCGCCAACGCACTTAGCCGCATTGGCGACAAGCTGATCAGTGGCGCCCTGGACAGCTTGTTCTCAAGCGCCTTCAAGGGTCTCGGCAGCAGCGGCGGCCTGGGCGGGCTGCTTGGCGGGCTGTTGCCCAGCGGCGGCCTGTTCGCCAACGGCGGCATCATGACCAGCAAGGGCCCGGTGCAGCTGCGGACCTACGCCAACGGCGGCATCGCTAACAGCCCGCAGCTGGCGGTCTACGGCGAAGGCAGCAGCCCTGAGGCGTACGTGCCCCTGCCGGATGGCAAGCGCATCCCTGTGGCCATGCAGGGTCCGGCCAACAGCAACGCCCCTGTCGCCGGAATGGGCGGCACAACCCAGTTCAACGTGTACGCTCCCGGCTCTACGATGACACCAGCAGAGTTCGAGGGTATTGCGCGCAAGGTGGTAGTGGAGAACAATGCCCAGCAGCGGCAGACGCAATTTTCGCGCGCCTTGTCCGATAAGAGGCATTTCGGCTAATGGGCTATTCGGCAATCATCCAGGCCATCCAGCAGAAGCGCAGCGTTTATCAGGCGTACCTCTGCAAGATCGAGATGAAAAGCCAGACGTTCTACTTGTGGATGGGCTACGGCCCGTTTAAAGACTTGAACGGGCAGGTCTGGCAGGGGCTTGGCCAGCTGGGCACCATTAGCGACTTCGACCGGGAGGTTGTGTCCGGGCAGACCCCAACGCTGGTGCTGAGCGGCGTGGACGTTGCGTTAGCGGCGGCTGCGCTTAAGGCCAGCGCCGAGATTAAGGGTCGCTGGGTCACCATCTTCGACCAGTATTTCGACGAAGACCTCAAGCCGCTCGAGACGCCCAAGGCGGTGTTTACTGGCCTGATGGACCGGGCCACCACCGAGATTACCAACGACAAGGCCACGATTAGCATCAACACCCTGACGGCCCTGTACCGCAGACGGCGCCCGGCCCTGGCCTACCTGTCGGACGCCACGCAGCGCGTGCGCTTCCCGGCCGATGCCGGCCTTTCCGAGATTGGCCGGCTGGTGCAGGCGACTGAAATCTGGCCCGGCTATAACGCCTGACCACGTAAAGGTTTATTTATTGCATCTTGTAAGGACATGCCCTTGCGCAAGCGAATGCGTATAGGCGCAAATTTTAACCCTAGCTGGTCACAAAGTTCACAAAGCAGAATGTTTTGTCCATTCCATTCTACCCAAACATTATCACGTCTATTTCGGTTTTGATCTTTGCTAAGTGCCCAACGACAATTCCCCAATTCGTAATTTCCCGTTTCGTTATTTGGATGCCTATCTAAAGAATGCAATTTGCTCGGCCGCAAACCCATATCACGTATGAAACACTCAAAACCGCCAAGTTGCCCCTCTCCGTATCTCCAACTATCGCTCACTGAGATGCCACGTCTCCCATATCTATAATATGCTGGATGATCTTCTTTAGTGCAACGGCGTATCATCTCAACCCAAATTTTATATTCCGCAGTCTTAACCGGACCGCTACAATGACCATGAGTGCGTAATTTATCACCAACTTTAGATCTCCAAGTACACCCGCAGCTAGTTGTGTTGCCGGACAATAAATTACCAGATGGTATTGTTGCTTCTTTGCCGCACGTGCAAATACAACGCCACATGCGCCCAGCTCGTGTAGATGGCATTCTTTCTACCACCTTTAGCTGTCCGAAAGTTTGTCCAAGCAGCTCGTGTTTTCCGGCCATTTGTACCTCCTGCAATAAAGAGCTATGCTGCGAAGTTAGGATGCACAAGTTGAAAAACCAAATCATAATGGCAAACACCCAATGACGCCGCAGCTGGCCGAGTACCTGCAACAGCAGATGTGCCGGCCGTTCGTACGCCCGGACAACGATTGTTGCATGATGGCGGCCACATGGGTGCTCACGGCGACAGGGGTGGACCCGGCTGCCGATCTGCGTGGCCAGTACAGTGATGCACGCGGCGCCGTTCGGCTGTTGCGGCGCTGGGGTGGCATGGACACCATGTGGCGCGTGCACATGGCCCTGGCCGGCTTTAACACCACCCTGTCGCCGGTTAGCGGGGACGTTGGCGTGGTTCGGGACTTGACGGGCACGCTGGTGGCGGGAATAAGGGCGGGGCGCCTGTGGGCCGTGAAGGCAAGCAGGGGAATACTGCTTGAAGACTTTCCCGCGGTAGTTTGTTGGAGTCTGCAACGTGGCTGAGGCCATTGGCGCCGCCATCATCAGCTCAGCCACTGCCGCGCAGGTTGGCGCCGCGATCGGCGTCTCCGCTGTAACCGTGACCACGGCCGTTGGTGCTACCGCCACGCTGTTGGGCGGCGTGGCTCTCAATCTCATTTCGAGCGCCATCCAGGGCGACCCCAACAAGGTGGCGGCCCAGCAGTTTCAGTCGCGCCAGCCGCTGCCTAGCCGAACCCTCAGCTACGGCACCGTCAAGATCGGCGGTGCTTATGTGCAGTACAAGGCACAGGGTTATTTCATCTACGCCCTGTATCACGGTGAGGGGCCAATCAACCTGTTCAAGGAATGGTGGCTCGACGACATCCAGCTCAAGACTATCCCTGCCGGTGCCAATTCCGGCAACGTGATGGACGTGCCGTGGCGTGGGTTTGTCGATATCGAGAGCCTTAAGGGAAACGTGCCACAGGCCGCGTCCGGCTTGCTGCTGGGCACCTATGGCTGGGACGGGGCGCACAACCTGAACGGTTGCTCGTACTCCGTTGTGCGCAACCGGTTGCCTGCCGAGAAGCAGTTCAAGAAGTATTACCCCAAGCAGTCGTGGTCCAACCTGCGCGTGGTCATGCAGGCCCGGCAGGTTCGCAGCCCCTACGATGGCGTAAGCTACGCATGGAGCGATCGGTCTGCCGCCTGCATTTTCGATCTGCTTACGGACCAGGAGTGGGGTTTCAAGATCCCGATCTCGCGCATGAACCTGCCCAAGTGGGCGGCGTTTAACGATTTGTGCAGCCAAATTGTCACCAAGAAAAACGGTACACAGGTGCCGCGCTACTTCCTGGGTGGCACGCACAACTGCGTAGACGACTTAGCAGACACGCTCAACAGCATGTTGCAAACCTGCGACGGCGAACTTACGCTTGAGGAAGACGGCACCATTGGCATCCGGGGCGGCAATGCGCCCGTGCCGGACTTTACCATCACAGACGAAATGGTCACTTCGATGACCATTGTGGGTGGCAATGAGATGCTTGTGGCGTTCAATCGCCTCAAGATCAACTTTGTCGACCCGAACAACGATTACCAGCAGGTCGAAGGGCAGCCCTGGGATGACCTGACGTCCCAGCAGGAGCTGGACGAGATCCTCGAGCAAGACTTCCCGCTGCCGTGGGTGCAAGACTTCAACCAAGCCCGGCGGCTGGCCAAGATTGCCATGGAGAAGGGCAATCCGCAGTACAAGGTCACCATGGTGTGCGACCTGCGTGCGGCAGGCGCCACGTTCTCGGAAGCCGTGTATTACGATTCCGAGATATACAAGGCTGTATTCGACAAGCTGATCTTTAAGGTCAAGCGCTTTTCGGTTAGCGTGTCCGACAACAAACTGGTGCTAGACTTGGAGAGCCTGGACCCGGCCTGCTACAGCTTCGACGCGCCCACCGAAGAAGGCGTGGCTCCGGCACTGCCGAACAACGGCAACATCATCAACAACGCCAGTGGCGAGCCCCCTGCGCCGCCCGAGGGCCTGACGGTGAGCACGGAAAGCCGTGCGATCACCGCCAACGAGGCCGGCAATTACAACGCGGTGTTCCTGCGGTTGGTGGCCACCCCGCCGCCCGACCGCCCGGACCTGAAGCTGATTGGCCGTTACCGCATCTCCGGTAACGAAGATTGGACCACCATGGTGGCGGACACGGACAACCAGTTTAGCCTGACGTCCAGCGTGTTGCAGAATCAAGCCAGCTACGAGGTTGAGGGGGCAATCTCCACCTACGGCGAAGTGCTGGTCTCGAACTATCTCGCAGCCCAGGGCAGCCCCATTTCCGTGGACAACGCGGCGCCCAACTTCCCCACGCAGCCCCCGGGTGGCGGTGGTGACACGTCCAGTAGCACCAGCACGACCGGCACCAGCAGCACGGGGACGACGTAATGGTAGCCGACTTCCCCGATGTGCCGCGGTCGCAGGAGGCGTTTACGCTGGCCAATGCCGCACGCGTGGGCCCTGCCAGCCTGGGCGGCACGCAACAGGTGGTCACCAACCCTGCGTCCCTGTGGCGGGCCCGGCTGGGCATGCGGCTGCGCAAGGTCGAGCACTACCTCGCCCTGCGCGCCTTCCTGGCCAGCATCGACGGACAAGCGGGCTCGTTCACCGTGGGTCCAATTGACTGGCGTGGTCAGCCGTGGTACAGGGACCCCACCTTTGGGACCGAGATGACGCCTGGAATGGCGCGCCGTAACGGCAACCCTTCCGATGCGACGCTCGATTTCACCCTGGACCAAGCGTGCGAGATGAACGCTGTGGCCCTGTACATCAGGCGCGGGAAGGGTGGAGTGTTGCGGCCGGGTCAATACCTGCAACTGGGAGACAGGCTGCACACAATCACAGCACTCCTGTCGCCAGATCCACCCGCCATTAACGGTGGTGCAGACCCCGGAGTGGTTGGCGTGAGCATCCGCCCCTGGACCAAGGCCGAGTTCGGTGCGGGTGCTCCCGTCGAGTTCGCCGCTCCCAAGGCGATCATGCGCATTTCGGACAGCACCACCCCGGACGTGGAGATGACTACATCCCCGGTGGGTGACGTGACCCTTAACCTGATCGAGGCGTAAATGGTTAGCGGTCGCCCCAGCCCGGGTCAAACCCCCGCCCAGAACTACGCCATCCTGAGCCAAGCGTGCGACGAGATCGACAACGCGGTCGCGGAGCTTAACCAGCTTGCCGGCCAGTTTGGCACGCTGAACGCTGGCCTGGGCGCAGAGGTCAACAACCGCGTTACGGCGATCAATAGCGCACGTTACGACCTGGGCCAAGCGCTGGTCAACGCGGCCCAGGTTTGGGCCCAGGCCCTGGCCACGGAAACCTCCCAGCGACAGGAGGCGGTTAGCGCCGCCAGGGCGGACCTGGGCGCGGCGGTGCAGGCGGAAGCCGGCGCCCGGCAGGAGGCCGTGGATGATGCCAGCGCCGCCATTATCAAGCAGCTGGGTGACCAAATTACCGCGCTGTCGACCACGCTGCGCAAGGCTGTGGGTGACGAGCAGCAGACCCGCAAGAACGCAGACGACGGCCTGGGCCAGCGCATTGACGCTGTTGCGGATCAGCTTGCGGACAAGGCGTCGCAGGAAGACCTCGCCACGGGCTTGCAAGACAGCGCCAAGGCGCTGAGCGATGCTGTTGCCCAGCTGAACGCTGCCATCCAGGTTTTGCGTGATAGCAGTGTTGCACACCGTTTCGAGCTGTTGGGTACGCCGTGGCGTCCTGGGGACAGCCCGGCCCGGTTCTCCCAGGTGGCCACCCCCGTGGATTTGGGCTTGGCCGCACCCCTGCTACCCGAGCTGCCCCCGTCCACGTTGGCCTATGGCGACAGTGGGCCCGTGTACCGTGTGCAGGGCGCGGCGCTGCTGGCCACGCGGCCCGACTTCGCGCTTGAGTTAGGGCGCCTGTACCGGCTGCGTTACGTGGTGCAACGGCGTACCAACCCGTCGGACCCGGCTAACGATGCCGTGACCTGCGGCGTGGTATTTAAGGATCAGTCTCTGCGGGTCATTGGCGGCGTGGTGCCGGTCAAGACCTATCCGGGCCTCACGGCATCGCTGGGCCGCCAGGAGTGCGAAGCCCTGCTCTCGCGCACGGCCAACCTGGGCGGCATCTTGCCCGTGCCCGCCAACGCCCGGTTCGTGGTGCCCGTGGTGCGCACGTTCGGGCTCGACGCCATTACCGACGTCGAGGTACTGGGGATCGAGGACGTAACCAGCGCGTTTGTGCTGGCACCGCTGGATGCCCAGTTCAACGAGCGGCTGGCCGCCCTGGAAGCCCTGTCGCTGGGAGCCCGTGTGGACGAGCTTGAGCAGCGGGTGGGCAACCCGGCCAAGATGACCTTCCAGAACCGCAGTTTCGCGATCAACGCCACCATTCCCGCCAACGTCCAGGTGGTCGAGCTGTTGGGTTGGCAGACCGCGGGTGACGGAGGGGCGGGGTTGTTCTTGCGCACAGCGGGGAGCCCGCCGCAAGGCGTCGACAGCTTCACATCCGACGGTGCCCTGTTCGTGCGGGTGCGCCCCCTGGCCGATGTGGCTGCCCAAGTGGTCGATGCCGGGTTCGAGCAATTCATGCAGGGCTTGCCCACCGAGCCCACCCCTGTCGCCGGGGGTCGCTGGAACAACGGCGGAGTGCCGTCCGTTACCCAAGGGGGTGACGCGTGATTTGCTTGGCCAAGCTGCACTTCCGCGTCTCGCCCTGGATGCCGTTCATGGCGCTGCGCCTGGATGGCAAGAACCCGCGCACCCAAGAAGTGCACCGGCTACCGCTGCCGGGCTACAACGTGCATTGGTCGGTCACGTATCCTGAGAGCGGCGAAGAGATTCGCACACAGTTCTCGGATACGCCACTGACCTTCGACAAGGCCACGGGCTTTTTCGTGTACTCGCTGTCCAGCGACAGGTTGGATGAAGTGCTGCGCGCCCAAGGTGCGCTGCCCACCAAGATCATGGTCGAGATGCCCACCGGGATTGTGGTCCCTTGGGCCACCGGCACCGTCACCGGGGAACAGCTGCCGTGAACGCACCCGTACCTCCCCAGCTCGACCCACACGTGTCGGTGCTGCGCCAGCTCGAGCCCAATGTATTCGAGGTCGCTGTGCTGTACCCGTTCGGTGCGTCCGAGCAGGCCATGCAGGATGCCGCCGCCTTGGTGGCTCAGCTGCTGGCCGCTCCCGCCCTGGGCCCAGCCACGGCCGAGACTCCGGACTCGGAGGACATAAGCGACCGCGTGGCCACCACCCAGTCGGTGCACAGCGCGTTCGCGATCCTGGCAACAGCACTGAGCGCTCAGCTCGAAGCCGCCCTCACGGCCAAGCTGCAAGGCATGGTTGCGGATGGCGTGGCTGATGTGCTACAGACCCCCGGCGGACTGGCGGGGCTGCTGCCGGATACGTTACCGGATACGCCGGAAACGGCATGGCTCAATGGCGGTGTGATGACCGTCACCCCGAAGGCTTAGCGGAGATTGGCATGAGCGGCGCCTGCGGGTCAATCCCCGTCACCCCCGGTGACACGCTGGATGTTCGGATCAACCTGTTCAGCGGCTCGGACGGCAACAAGGTGCCGTTGCAGATGGCGCCGGGCGAGGTGTTCGTTCTCCGTTTCGGCAACATCGTGGCGTCCACGGCGGCCCAGGGCCCGGGGCGCCTGCAAGTGCAGGCCGATGCCGAGCAGACCTCGTTCCTGCGCCAGTTCACGCCCAACGAGACCATCCGCTTCAAGCAGGACGGCCAGGGCTGCAAGGTCCCCACGGACTTTGCCTTCTCGCGCATCCCCACCAAGGGTGTCCATCGCACCTATCTCGCCGGCCCCATCACCGTGGCTGCCAACCCCAACGGGGGCACGCAGGTCAGTTACGACGTCACGGTCACAGAAGGTGGCATCGAGATCGACATGGGCCCGGTGCCGGACGCGGCCTCCTACACCGACGCCGTGGCCACGGAGCTGCGCGCCGAGATGGCAAGCAACAGCGCGGACTCGAACGCCCTGAGCGCCGCATACGCCCTCCTGCTCTAAAGGTTAGCCATGCGTGATCCGCGGTCCGTTTCCTGCGTCTTCAACCCGACCAACCGCACGCTGGACTTCTCCGGCGAGCCGGGGTTCGACATCCGCATTCTCAAGGGTGTCTTTCACCTGCCCACGGGCCGGCTGATCTATTTCCCCGGGCTGTCGGCCATCGGCTATAGCCAGGTCACCGGCTCGGTGGTCACGCTCGAGTTCAACACGGCCGGCATGCTGGCCAACGATCCGCTGTTGTGCATCCTGGACGACGGCCTGAACGGTGGCGCGTCGGCAGCCAAGCAGGACGCCCAACAGGCCCTGCTGCAAGACATCAAGACCATCCTGGGCAATCAGCGCGCCCAGACCCTGTGGACCGACAACAGCGGCAAGTTCTACATCCGCCAGGACAACGGACAGGGCAACATCACCTGGACCGACATCTCCGGCAACCCCAGCTCGCCGCCCGGCACGGGTGCCCGGCCGGAATCCGACGGCGCCACCGTGGTCGCGCAGACCATGTACCGGGCCACGGCCAACGGCACGGGCTACAGCAACAACGACATTCTCTACCACATCACCGTCACGGACAATGCGGCCGGCGCGCTGGTGGGCAGCTTCTGGCTGAACATCACATCCAACGCCCGCATCAACGCCCCGGATGCGTCGCAGATCACGCCGCTGTCCCCGCTGCCGGACGGTGCCTCGACGGCGGCCAACCAGACGGCGGCCAACCAGCTGCTCAGCGAGCTGGCCACCGGCATCGGCGACCCCAGCGACGGGGACCCGGGTGCCGACACGTCTCCTGGTACGCTGCTGGCCAAGCTCACACGCCTGCTGGTGCAGACCACCGGCCTGGGCAGCCTGCTGACCGACATCAAGGCACGGCTGCCGGCATCGCTGTCCAGCGGCAGGCTGGCGGTGGACGGCTCGGGGGTTACCCAGCCGATCGGCGGCGTGGGCAACATGGGCGCCACGCCCAGCGTGGCGGCGGTGCAGATCGCCGCCGTGGATGCCGCCAACAAGAAGCGCCCGGTGCTGGTCAACGGTGATGGCGCTGTCACCGTGGCCACCCCCATGCCCGGCGGCGTGGTGACCGGTCAGGTCAAGATCGCCACCACCGGAACGCCCGTGCAGCTGCCGACCAATGCCCTGCGCAACGGCATCGTCATCAAGGCCAGCGTCGCCAACGCCCCGCAGGTAACCACCCCAGGTGCCACGTTCAGCGCCATGGTTGGCGCCGCGGGCGTGGTCACCCAGTACGATGGCACCGGCAACGGCTACCCCCTGTCGCCGGGAGAAGCGGCCTCGTTCGCCTGCGACGACGCCAGCCGTGTGTGGGTCAACGGCGCCGCGGGTGACGTCTTCAGCTACGAGGGCAACTGAGATGCCGGCACCCGCCATTCCCCCTGCTTCCGTGACGGCCGCCGCTGTGGTGGCGCTGCTCACGGCCAACAACGCGGCGGCGCTGGCCGCCGTCAAGGCAGCCCTGCCCAAGGACCCCGCCGGTCTGCCGCCCGGCGCCCCCTGGGACAACGGCGATACCATTGCTTTCGTTCCGCAGTCGTAAGGAAACAACAATGCCCAGGCGCATTGCCACCGCTGCGCTCGCCGCGCTGCTCACCATCACCCAGGCGCACGCCTTCGACCCGACCAAGGCCACCAAGTATCCGTCCCCGGATATGTACCGGCCCAACGTGGACCAACTTCTGGTGAATGGTACAGGTGGCATTATCTGTACCAACGCCAACGGTTGCGATATTAGTGGTCTGAGCGTTACTGCGCCCGGAGCAAATGTAAGTCAGCTGCTTTCCTCGATCATTGGAAATATCAGGTCCGCTGAGAGTTTTAATGCCAAAGGGGATGGTCTGACAAACGACACTGCCGCTTTTGTTGCCATTTCTGCATGGCTTGGTGGAGCCCCCGGACGCGGCGTGGTTGGCCGCACCGGTGCAGTTTATATGGTCAACAACTGGGTTGCCCCTTTTCAAGATGGTAACTCTTTTACTTGCCCGGCTACCTGTAAAATCAAAGCTCTCAATGGTGGTGATGCAGATTATCTATTTGCCACATCTAAATACGTTTCTAATGGCGTAGATCTCGATTATCCGATCACCTTGCGTAACGTTATTTTCGACGCAGCCGGATTAAAATCCAAAGCTTGTGCTATTCAAACGTATTTCTCGCGTTTTGAGCACACGGAATGTAACAACGCCACACAGGACGGCTGGTTTCTCGGTGCGGTAACGCGCAATGGCACTATCGTTCAGGGGCCCGGCACGACCGGCGTCGAGAACAAGTGGATTGAGAGCGGCGCCAGCTTCAACGGCCGGCACGGCATCTACAACACCAAGTACACCGATGGTTGGATCCTCGGTGGGACGTGGCATGACAACGGTGGTCCTGCTGGTCCAGGTGTAGTTGCCGGATCCAATGGTTATAACATCAATCTTACGCAGTCTGCTGGTTGGTTTGTGCAATATGTACACACCTATAATCTGACGGCTCACGCTGCCAGCCAAGACTTTTACGCTGCAAATCTTGGTTTTGCATCAACAATCTCAAACAACTATTTCGAGGGCTTTATTCAAATCGACGGTTTGGAGTTTGACTCTAAATCGGCCGTGTTTGGACCGGGCAATACTATTCTTGGTGGGTTGAATGCGACTATTGGGAATAGCGGCCCGACTACGCTAACCAGTTTTGGAAATATCTACAAAGGCCCTTACGGTCAAATCCGTCATCAGTACGTCGGTGCAGATCACGTAGTCCGATCTGTTTCTGAGACTTTCGATACCGCTATTCCCTTTACTTGGAGCAACAGTGCATCTCCTGGGGTTATACACGCAGAGAATGCTTATTCTAAAGCTCTCGGCGGAAATCTAAACGGAGATTTCGTAGGGGGTAGCAATCTATTACCCAGTGAGATTAAACTCAATAAGTCTATAGCGGCGTCTTCTACATCTGATACAGTCACTGTGTCCATGGTTGTGTCTAAAGACGTTAACCTTGCGCCGTTTGAGTTGACAGTTGATCTGTACGGAAGTGTGGGTAGTGGCGGCTATACCAATGTCGATGCATTCTCTGGACAAATGCTAGGTATTGGCGCAAGGCAGTACCAAAGTGTGAACCAGGGTGTTACAGCGGTTATTAGTCGAAGTGCGATTACATCGAATCGGGTTACGTTAGCGGCTAGCAATACGGTAACTGGTGGATCTGGAGATATCACAGTGACATTCACTGTGACCATTACACACCCAGCTCCATCCGACGCAGCTAGCGGTACAATACAGGCCGTTGCCAAACTACGCGGTTCATCCGTTAAAAGCATGACTATCCAATAAAACCAAAGAGATCGACAATCATGCGCTTTACCTGTGCGTTTTTGTTAGGTCTAGTTCTAAGGGGGTCCGCTTTGGCGGGCCCCTTCCCCACCCTGTCGCCAGACCTACGTGCCAAGCGCACCCATGTAACGGTGCACTGAGATGTGCAAGCCCGCATCTACAATGCTGGCAAAACTGCGTCGGGTATTGAGTAGGGGCCGGCGCATGGAGAATAAGCTCGATCAGCTACTCTTGTTGGCAAACAAGGAAATTATCATGACCGATGCAGTAACCGCCCGTCTACAGCAGTTGGAAGTACAGGTTAACGCCCGCACAACCCAGCTGGGGCAGATGCTGGCCGCGGCCAAGGCCGAGCTGCACGATGCGGAAGCCAAGGGGCGCGCCGCACAGAAGAAGGAAGACGAGGACGTCGCGGCTGCCGACAAAGCTGCTGCGCTGGCCAAAATCGAGGATATCGCCAACAGCCTCGTGGCCTTCACCGCATCCGGCAACTAAGGGGTCCAAACCATGGCAGCGGCGATGCAGACGTCCCGTAACGGTAAGCTGTTTCGCTGCTGCCGCGAAGCTATGGTGCTTGTGGCCTACCAAGACGGCAAGCACATGAGCATTGGGTTCGGGTCCAACAGCCCGGACCTCAAGGAAGGTGACACCATAACGGTGGCCGAAGCCTTTGCTCGACTGAACCATGACACGGCCGTGCGGGACAAGGACTTGAACCGCGCCATTAAGGTGCCGCTTCTGCGACACCAGTTCGATGCAGTAGGGTCGTTTTACTACCAGAATGGCAACAAGCCGGATGGCCAGGGCCGCCCTGGCTTCAAGACGCTGGTAACCCTAATTAACGCTGGGGACATGGCGGCCGCTGCCGCCTACTTCCCTGAGTGCGATCGAGATTCCGCAGGCGTGCAGCATAGCGGCCTGCATGACCGCCGGCTGCTTGAGCAGAAGATGTTTTTAACCGGAGATTATGGCGACCTGTCCAAGTTCCCCATGTACACGGGCAACCCCCGGACGACCAAGCGCCAGACCTATTACGTAAGAGCCGAGGACTTGGCATGAACCCCCACGCCACACCTTCCTGTGACGAGGAAGACGAGCACGCTGAGGGCTGCATGTGCGGCACCGAGCACCAAGTGCAGGAGCACGAAGCTACCCCGGACGACCAGCTGCCCCCGGCGACAGGGGGTGTGGCTGGCGATAAGGTGCCGCGCCTGAAGCGGCCGAACCGCGGGCTGGCCAAAGCGGGAGAGCTGTGAGATGCCAAACCTGCTGTGGATGCCCGAAGTGCTGCTGGCGGCCAAAGTGCCGGTGGCCGAGCAAACAGGATGGAAGCTGCGTGGACGCGCCGAGTTCGGCGAACTCAAGGGTGTAATGATCCACCACACCGCGTGTGCCCTGAGCACCAAGAACGCCCCCAGCCTGGGCGTGGTGACCAACGGCCGCAGCGACTTGCCCGGCCCCCTGTGCAATCTGCTGCAAGGGCGTGACGGCACCTTTTACGTCATTTCCTCGGGCCGGGCCAACCATGCGGGTAAAGGTAGCTGGCACGGCGTGACCAACGGGAACAGCAACACGCTGGGCATCGAGTGCGAGAACAACGGCATTGGCGAGCCATGGTCCGACGCCATGCGCCAGCGGCTGGCTATGGGCGTGGCCGCCATCCTGGACCATGCCAACCTGCCAACCATCATGTGTATGGGTCACAAGGAATTTGCTCTTCCCAAGGGTCGCAAGATCGACCCCAGCTTCGACATGAACGCCTTCCGAGCCATGATCGACGGCTACCGCAATGGTGCTGCCCCACGCCCGTCCATCCCGGCCAAGGACGCCACCGGGCAGCGCACGCTTCGCCGTGGCGCCAAGGGTGACGACGTCAAGGAAGTGCAGGCCAAGGTGGGCATCCCGGCCAAGGAGATTGACGGCGTGTTCGGCAGCGACACCGAGGCCAAGGTACGCGAGTTCCAGCGCGCCGGGCATGTGTTGGCCGATGGCGTGGTGGGTCCCACCACCTGGGCGCTTATTCGCAACTAGGTTGCCACACTCGCGCCCTGCGCGCAGTTGCCACCCCTGTCGCCGGGCCAACGTCCAGTTGCCGCCCGGCGCGCCTTGATGTTATGCGGGTACCCGCGCGACTACACCAGCCGCACGGAGAACGCAACTATGTTCAGACGCATTGCCTTTCTTGTGCCCGCCATTCTGCTGGCCGGTGCACTTGCCGCCTGCAACCCCAAGGACGTGGCGGACCTGGGCGCGGCGGCCAACAGCGGCGCCATCTCGCCCACCCTGGCGCCCGGAACCCTGACCCCGGCCAACCTGAAGGCGGCGGGCTTCTCGGACGCCCAGATCGCCAAGATCACCAGCGCCATCGCCACCGGCACCAACGCGGCCAAGACCCTGGGTGCACTGGTGTGCCCTGTGCTGCCGATCGGCGAGACCCTGGCCAACGTGTTCATTGCCGAGGCAGCCACGTCCACCGGGGGCCAGACCGTCAAGGCGGCGCTGAACTTCGCTTGCACCAAGCTCGCTTCAGCGGCCACCTACACCGGCTTCGCTCACCGCAGTGGGGAACTGGTGCACACCCGTGTACGGATCGGACGCTTCGACGTCGACTTGTACGGCGTGCGTCGCTAAGCAGGAGTTGTCAACATGAGAACCGCGCAATATGCCGTGCCGGTTGGCATGGTGCTGGCATGGCTCACGAGTCTGCTGGCAAGCAAGGGGATTCTTACCCCGGAGCAAGCCGCCTACTTCGGCGGCCCCGAGACTGTAACGGTGGTGTGCCTGCTGATCGGTGGGTTTGTGACCGGCGTCACCAGCGTCTATGCATGGTGGAAGGCCAGCCCGCCCCAGACAGTCAAGAGCGCAGCCGGTATCGTGGGCAAAGATGGGGGCGCCATCATTGCCAGCGACAACATGGCGAATGATAAGCTGGCCAACGTGCCCAACGTGGTGTCCACGGTCACCGAGGCGTCCAACGTGGTGAGTCTGGACAGGGCCGCCTAAGTTCTCACAACCCGCGTGCCATCCGGTGCGCGGGTTTTCCTGCTAAGCTGTGGTGTGTCGAGGGCCGGCATGATTGGCAGGAGTTCAAAGTCGCGTTCCGCCAGCCCCAAGACAGACCCTAAGCTTGTCCGGGATAGCGTGGCGCCGATCGTGCAAGAAGCAGAAGGACTACCGCTCAACACGTTGGGCAACGATCTCGTCAAGAAAGCCGAAGCGCTAGCTCAAATGGAGCCGCTTATTGGTCCGGTGCAGCTGGGCGCAGCGCCACGTAAAGATGGCGAGTCCTTAGGCGGCAGCTCGGCGACCATCGCCTTTGACGATAGCTACTTTCAGTTTTTCCAGCGTTTCACCCCGGCCATGCGTAACGTGGTGCTGACCATTGGCACCTTGTTATCCGGCGAGCTGGGACACAAGCGCATGCAGAGCTTGGCCGAGCTGCTGGACGAGCGGCTAGAGGCCGAAGCGGCTAAGCGGCGCTGGCGCAGATGGCGGCACAGCCTGTGGGTGCTGTTTGGTGGTGCCGTGCTGTTCGCTCGCTACTTTGTCGATCAGGCCAGTTGGATTGTCGAAAAACTGCCATTCTTCAAGGCGCTGTGGCAGTTCATCATCGCAGGGAAGGGCTAGGGGAAATGGAGAGCAAGATTAGCCGGGTACTGGACCGTACCTACAGCACAATCACGCGCATGTTTCTAGGAGCCTTCGTGGTCTACCTGGGGCTCACCGTGGGCATCCGCAAATGGCCGTACGTGGTGCAGGAGACCGTAGTCCTGACCAAGACCGTACCGCCGGGTGGCACCATGCGCATGGCCCGGCGGATCGATTACCGCAGCGATTGCACTCTGCACTACGGCCGCATGCTCATGAGCCTTGTGCGTGACGAGCGGGGTGGTCTGCGACGCCAGGACTTGCCACAGGTACACTTCGAGGACCCGCCCTGGGAACTGGACGGCGTGCTGCAAGAGACCAAGATTGAGGTCCCCGCGGATTTTCCCTGCGGCCCGGCGCAGCTGGTGGATAGCCCCAGCGCTTGGTGCAATTGGTTCCAACGCCTTGTGTGGCCGCAAATCCGTGAAGACGCCCTTACCAAGTTCACCGTCGCGGGCGGCTCGTGCACCCGCTAGCCGAATCCCTGGGCCTGGGCGCCATGGCCCAGGCGGCGTGCGAGCTGGGTAGCGGGTGGGTGCTGCCCTTGGCCTTGGGTGTTGGTCTGGGTGCCCTGGCCACTGTCCTAGCCTACCGGCCGCACAACTAGGGCGGCAGCCGCTACCGGCCACCGCCCCAATTCCCGCCCCCTGTCGCCGGGTTACTTGCCGGCGCGCTTGGCGGTCCAGCGCTGGTACTGCGTGCGGGCGGTGAAGCGGTTCACGCCCATCTGGGACAGCGCAAACAGCGCGTCCTTGCGAACCGGCTTGGTGCCCTCGGCCACTAGCTTGTCCAGGTAGCTGTGCACCAGCGCCACCGGGCTTAGCACGCTGCTGCGGCCGTACACCTCAAAGGTCTTGGCGGGCGGGGCGCTGGACTTGACGGCGGCCGGGGCTGGCGCGGGTGTCTCGGCGACAGGGGTGGCCAAGACCGGCTGCGGCTTGCGGAAGTGCAGCTTGTACCGCGGGGCCTTGGGTGCGGCCTGCTCGGTGGCCGGCATGTCCCAGCCCCAGGCGCCAAAGGCATCCTGGTAGAAGCTAACGGTGGCGAGATCCAGGCCGGCAGCCTTGGCAGCGCGGCGGGCGTTGGACTTGTTGGCGTAGGTCTTGGTCATAGCGGGGTTCCTTGCGTTGGTGTGGGTGGCTAGGTGCGCCGCCCGTGAGTTGTTTATTGCATCACTCTGCGGCGATTGCAATCGGCTCGGGCTCATTTTTTCGGGCCTTGGGCGAAAAATCTGCAAGCATGCCCATGGCCCGGCCCACGTAGTAGTCAAAGTCGAGGTCTGCCGGCAGGGTCTCGGGCAGGTCCATGCACGGGCGAGCGCCGTCGCTGCGGGCCACGGCATGCCCGTTCTTGGCGTACACGATTTCACCGGGGCACTCGGTGCTGTAATACCAGCGCACCACCTTGCCCAGGTATTGGCCGTCCTTGACGCCACCGCCGGCCACGTACTTCACCTCGACAAACTTGCGCATGTCGGTGCAGGCGCGAATGTACTCCTCCATGGACCTGCCAGTGGCCAAGTATTCGATAAGTGCCTCCTGGCAGACCTCGCATGTGGGGTTCCACTTAAGCGGGTAAACGCCAATGGTCTTGCGATAGGCGCCCACCGCCTTGGCATGCTTGTAAGGCGTGTCGTCGCCCGCCTCGGGCTTGTACAGCAAGGCGATGTAGTTGTTGACGTCACGGCTATACACTGCCTTGTATTGCTTGCTCTCAAGCTCCAAGCCCGTGTCGTGCTCCCACTGGCGCATAATCTCGTCCCGCTGGCCGCACAGGGCCTTGGGGCACTTGACGATAATGCCGTCTGTGTTTGCCGAGATCACGGGGATGCCGGCCAGTTCCAAGCGCTCGACCAGCATGAGAAGCGACAGCTGGCCGCCCAGTGTGGTTTGGATCATCATCTCCGGGTAATAGACCACGCTGTAGCCGTTGCGCTCACCCATCTTGCCGAAAGTGCCGTTGGCCACAATCTTGAGCGTCTCGGCCGTGCCCTTGTCGCCGGCCCGCTTGGCGGCCACGCGCGTGTTGACCACGTCTTGGTACACCACCAAGAACTCCGGCCCCACGTTGGGCGGGTACATGCCCTGCTTAAGGATCATGTTGGGGTAATACGACGTCACGTCGTTGTCGCTAATCTCGCACGTCTCGTCTGCGATGTGGATGCAGCGCTTTTCTTGGCTGTGCAGGCCACCGATACCCATCTGGTAGGTGGCGCTCCCGATCTCCAATTTCAGCTTGGCCAGTTCCGCCGGCATCATGGGCGAACCGTGCTGGTCCACCACAAACACCTGTCGCCGCACGAACTCGAGCACCCATTGCAGCGTGGGGCTCTCAAAGCGCACGTAGGCGGGCGGTATGTACTGGAACGATCGCCAGGGGATAATGGTCGCCCGCTCAATGCGTTGGCGCCCGGTACGGCGCAGGATCTCCCTGCGGATAATGGCCTCAGCGATCTGTGGGTCGGACTTAGACCGCACGTCCGTGCCGTACTTGGCGCTGATCCCTTCACGCAGGGTGATGGCCGCCGTGTGGGACTTCCACAGCAACCGTGTGTTCTCCAAGTCGTTGACCCAATACCAGCGCAGCACTTGCACCTGTTCCGGCGACAGGGTGGCGGACGGTGGGAACGGCAGGTCCGCCATGCGCTTGGCGTGCAGCCGCCCGGCGCACACCTTGAGGCCCGGCCCCAACGGTGTCAGCGCAATTAGGTCAATGTGGTCCACGTCAAAGACTTGAAGCTTGCCGGCGTGGCCACCTGGGCACGGATGCCGGTAGAACTCGGTGGGCCGGGTGCCGCGGCCGTCCACGCCCTCGATAAGGTGCTTGACGCAGGCCATAAGCTGGTCGGTGTCCAGCCCGGCCAACACAGCGTGCAGCATGGGCAAGTCGAACGCCGTATCGTTGAAGCCCACCAGCGTGCAGTTGCGGGCAATCCATTCCAGCTTCTCGAGCGGTGCGGACCATGTGTCGCCAAAGTACAGCTCAAAGCTGGCCACCTTGTTGGTCTCGGGGTTCAGGAACCCCACCAAGGCATAGTTCTCGTAGAACTCGGTATCCCACACCAGCTTTTTGCCGGCGCAAGCCACAACTTCGGCGTCGGTCATCTCAGGCAGCGTGAAGTCGCGTGCCTGTTCCCAGTGCGGCAGGTAGTCGGGCGCCAGCCACACGGGTTCCGGCGGCACACGCACTACCTTCTCGGCCGGGGGCTTGGGTGGGACGTAGTCGTCCCAAAAGATGCCCGTCAGGTCCCAACGGCTCACGCGTGCAGCCCACCACCCCAGTTGCGCGCACCAGCGCTCACCAGCAGGATCCAGCCGGACGGCGTGGGACCGAAGGCAATCTGGATGTGTTGGTGCAGGTCCAGCTCCTCTACCTCTACCGGTTCGTTCTCGTTATCGTAGAACCCAACAATGGGCACACGCTGGCCATTGTTGAGCACCATCTTGCCCCCGGCAATGTCGGCGTAAAAGGCCGCCTCCGGGTGCGTGCTGTCGATCTGGCCACAAGCCTTGCAGGTCACAGGCGTCTCCCAACAATCAGCCCACGCAGGGGCTCACCCTGGCGCGCAAAGGTACACGGTGCCGGGTAGTTGTGCCAGTCCACCGCAGTGGCGACCTGGGCCAATAGCTCGAGCTGCTTGTGGCTGTAGCAGGCCAGCTCAGGAGCGCCATCCATGGGGGCTGCCAGCTCAATGGTGGCGCCGGTCTCGTCCTCGCCGCTGGTGCCCAGGCTGCCGGGCCGCACGTACACAGCCGGGTCCTCCCCCAGGAAGGGTTTGAGCGAGGCCAGGGCGTCGGCAAAGCCTGCGGGCAGCTGTGCCGGCTTGCCGTTGGCCAGACCGTCCATGGCGGCTTCCAAGCGGTCGACCGGCCAGTCCCCGCCTTCCATCAGGGCGGTCTTCAGCCACCTGTCGCCGGGAAAGTGGAACGTGACGTTGTTGGGGGTCACCTGCACCCGCTCGGGTGGCTGCTTGATGCGCAGCAGCTCGTTTACCGCCCGGTCGGGGATAACCACGTCATGCGGGAACGCGCTGCCGTGGTAGTATTGGCCGATCATTACGTTGTTCGTGGCCAGCAGGCAAGGGCCGTGCACCTTGACCCCCATGGCCCACGGGCGGCTGGCGTCCACGCCCATAAGCGGCGACAGGGCGGCCATACCCTTGTAGAACCCGGCACCCAGCTCAAGGGTCTCGCCCTCGGGCTCGCTGGCGTACTGGCCTTCCTCGGGCAAGCAGTCGATGTACGCCTTGAACGGGTCCGCGCGCACGCACAGCCGCCCGGTCTTTGTGACGTAGAGGGTGATGGGCCCGGTGCACTGGCGCACTGCGGCCAGGAACTGCTTGGCGTTGGGCCGCACGTCCAGGTCCACGCCGATAGGTGAGCTAAGCGTGAGCACGCCGTCGTGTCCGGTAATGCGCCCGCCCTTGATGCGGAAGTGCGTCAGCTCTTGCACATACGCCTTGGCGGCTACGGCAGCGATGGTAAAGCGCACATCGTCAAGCATCGGTCGGCTCCAAGGCCCGCTCGTATTCCTCGCAGCGCACCAGCAGCCGGGCGACCGCGTTCTCAGCCTTGCGCAGCCGCCGCAATCGAGACTTGGACTGGGCCTGCACGCGCTTTAGTTTTGCCAGCAAGGCGCGCTGTGACAGCTGGCAAAGCTCGAGTTCGGTCATCTCAAAACAACCTTTGTTCCACACCCTTAAACGTCTGCCGGTGCCCCCGCTCGCGCGCCACCTTGGGCATCTGCCACACATTCCACACCCAGCGGTGGGAGTGGTGGGCGGCCATGTCCTCGAGCTTGCACCCGGCGGCCTCCACCGTAGCACGTACCGCCTCCCTTTGGGGTGGCGTAAGGGTGTCAACGTGCTGGCCCGCTATCTTCCGCTGCGCGGCATTACCGGACACGGCCAGGGACTTGCCGGTGGGCAGCATGATGCTACCGTTGGACCCCAGGGCCTGCCATGTGGACGAATCCACGCTATACCACGGATAGCGGTTCATCAGCTCAGGGGACGTGAGACCGAACCCGTGCACCTTGCAGCGCGGCTTGCCCTCGCTGTCGGTAAGGTGTTCTTCCCAAATGCGGTCCAGCCAGATCTTAAGCTGGTTGTTGGCGATGGGCACCATGCCGCCAATGGTGATGTATTCGTACTTGCTAACGTACCAGTCCAGGATCTCGGTAGGTTCGCCGTAGTGGAAGCAAGGCAAGGGCTTAACGCCCAGGTCTTCCATACGGGCTTGGTTGCGCCACGTACCATCCGGATCGCCAATGCTATCTAGCACTGACACCATGTGTATGACGTCTGCATTGCGATGGCAGTAATCGCAAAACTTAGGCAGATCGATGGTCACGCCCATTGTAAAGGCAGAGAACGCGCCGGAGTCCAGGAAGAACTTCTTACCGTCAGCGCGCACCTGTTTAAGGTACGTCTCGTTCTTGACGTAGTGGTAGGACTCGAGCACGTGTTGCATGCCCTCGTCATAAAGTACCCGCTCCCGCTCGGTCAAATGGGCATAGGCGCCTTGCTGCTTGCCGAAATTCGACACAAAAACGGAAGCATGGTACAGGTGCAAAGTGGTCTCCTACTGTGCGTTAGCCACGGCCAGGAACTCAGCCCGCGGCTCTCCCTGTGCAATTACCCCGCGTAGGGCCGTTGTGACCGTGGCTGTGTTTGGTTGCTGAATACCACGGGCCATCATACAGGCATGCTGACATCGTAACATCACGCCAACACCTTTAGGTGCCAAAGGACTATTAGCCAAGGCGTCAGCAATCTGTACGGTCATGCGTTCCTGCACTTGCAGCCGACGGGCAAACACGTCCACAAGACGGCCAAGTTTAGACAAGCCAACCACGCGGCCGTTTGGTATATACGCAACGGTAGCTGTGCCCCAGATCATTGCAAGATGATGTTCGCAATGCGACACCAGATTAATGCCGCGCACGATTACCATCTCGCTGTAGTCGCGCTCCTCAAAGGACTTGAGTAGCGCTTGGGGGTCCTTAGCATAGCCGCTGGTGTAATGTGCCCACGCTTTGGCAGCCCGTGCAGGGGTCTCCTGCAACCCCTCTCGATCTGGGTCTTCCGGTATGCCGTGCAACAGCTCGCGGATAGCAAGCTCTACATGATCGATGTCTGTTGTGGCACTGGCCAGATCCGTGCACTCGAAACGGCTCATGACAGCTTAGCCCTGATCATACGAATGGCATCTTCCATATAAGGGTATATGCCTTCCTTGCCGCACACGTACACCAGCCACGGCGACAGGAGGCCGTTGAAGCCGGGCTCCACCCAGCCAAAAACCGGTACGCTGAGTTGCTTGGCTACCCATAGCTCCATGGCCGTGCCCCAGGACTCGCGACCCACGTAGGCGAGCACGGCGCCGCTGCTGGCAATGGCAGCCACGTCCGTGCCCACGATGTCCTTTGGAGAGTGGCTGGGCAGCTCGAGCTTGAGCGGGTCGAGCACAGGCAGGGGCGCCAGCAGCCGGGCGGCTTCCTCCCGCCACGCCCCACCCCTGTCGCCGAGACCGGTCATACGACCGGCCAAGTAGACGTTATTACGTTGTGCCATGTTGCGGGGTTCCTTTTGCTTTGTTTTGTCAAGCGATTTAACTGCATCGTGGTGCAGGGCCGCCGACTGTGCCATAGTGACGGCCACTGTTTGCCTCACGTGCTGTACTTGGCGCTGTTGGCGCCGTGCTCGGACACCGTGCAGGAAAGCACGAACGCCCGCCCGTTCGTCAAGCCGTCGACCAGCTTTTGGGCGTAGTCGTGGGCCAGCCGCGCTATGGCCTCGCAGCCCACTCGCGGGAACACGCGCAGGTTGACCAGCTTCCTCTCCTCGAGCTGGTAAAACGTGTCCAGCTCTGGATCGTCCGCGGCCACCACCAGCGTGTGGTCGAAGTTGTAGGCCAACCATTCCTTGAGCGGCTTGAGGCTGCCAAAATCGACCACCCACCCGTTGGCGTCCGGCACGGTGCAGCCGAACTCGAACTTGAACCCCAGCGCGTAGCCATGCAGCTGCGCGCAGTGGCTTTCGGCTCTCCACTGACGAAACACAGTAGAGAGCCCCAGGTCGGGGCCGTATGCCTTGCTACAGGTCAGCATTGGATTAGTCCTTCCAGCCAAGGCACTTGCCATAATAGTCCATGTGATTGGACTGGGCTAAGCGACGTTGCTCACGGCTCCACAACGGGCTGTTTTTCACGGCTACGCCTGGGCCCGGGTTGCCGATGTGTTGGTCCATTAGCGCCCACCCTTCGCGCAGCGCTTCGATCATGGCAACGCCCAGGCCGCCGTAGTTGACCGTCTCGGGCATGGGCATCAGCCCTTCGTGCACGGCCCGCAGCACCAGCGGATCCGGCTTGCCAGCCTGCTCGAAGCCGTAGGCCCGCAGCACCGATGCGTGGTCTTTGCCCAAGGGCGGGTACTGGCCGTCGTAGGCCGTGTGGGACCACGCCAGGGCTGCGTAGGTGTAGGGGGTGTCCATGGCCAGCAGCACGGTCTGTTCCTTGGACAGGTCCATCAGCGGGGTGACGATTTGCAACACGGGCGCGGCACCCGTGCCCGGCTGGCGCAACGAGCGGTCGAACGCTTCGCCCAGGGCCCAGATAAACTCCTGCCGGCAGTCCGGATAATTGGCGTTGTCTTCCTGGCACACGCCCGTGACCAGCGTGTCGATACCGGCCACCACCGCCCTGTTGGCGGCGATGGTTAGGAACAGGGTGTTGCGCATGGGGACGAACGTCTTCTCCACGCGGTCGCCAATGATGGCCGCCATGCTGGCGTGATCCGTGTAGGTCTCTAGCTGCTCGCCGCCGGCCACCAGCGGGGATGTGCCTTTCAGCATGTCCGGGATGGCCACGATCTCGTGCGGGATGGACCGATTGTAGTGCAGCTCGAAGTGCGCCACCACGTCGCGCGCTGCCTGGATCTCCCGGGCGTGCCGCTGGCCGTAGTCGAATGTGATGCAGTGCACTTCGTCGAAACTGTTGAGCGCCACGCCCAGGCACGTGGTGGAATCCTGGCCGCCGGACAGCACAACAAGGGCTTTGCTGGTCATTGTGGGGTTCTCCGATTAAAAGGTCATCAGCTTCAAGCTAGCGGCATGGGGCCGACCGCTCAGCTGCACTTCCGGGATTACGATATTGCAGAAGGCGAACGAACGCCGTGCCTGCTTCTCCTGGCAGATGCCCGAGATGAACCAACCCGGCTCGTAGCCATAACCGGGCTCGCGCAGGTACTCGATGGCATCCACCATGACTTCCCGCCGGGCAACTTCGCCGCGGTGGTTCTTGTAGGTGAAGCGGACGATGTGGCCAACCATTACGGCACACACAGATACTTGTGGATCTGCAAGTTGGCCACGTAGCCGTGGTCGAGGCAGCTGTCGACCACGGCCTTGTTGTTGAGGGCGTTCTCGTCCTCGTCCTGGGCGTCGTAGGGGGTCACGTACACCGGGGCGCCCGGCCGCGGGCGGGCCACGCCCTTGCCACGCTCGTGCTCGAGCGCCACGTCCGGTAGCCCGTCCTTGCCCACGTGCCTGTGGTCGAGCACGTACTTGAACGCAGTGGCCAGATCGTAGCATTCCGGGTGGATATTCTTGGTCTTGGGCGAGACCACCAGGACCAGATTCTTGTGGTGGTACTTGAGGGCGATCGCCAGTTGCTTGCCGGGCGGCATGGTGCCGTTGCTCTCGATTTGCACAACCACACCCTGGCGGACCAGCCCCAGCACCAGCGCGCCGATGGACTGCCGTAGTGGTTCGCCGCCGGTGATAACCACGATGGGCATAACGCCGTTGCGCAAGCCCAGCTCGAGAATGCGCAAGGCAATCTCCTCGATGGACATACGCTGGCGGCCTTCCGTGTACAGCGTATCGCAGCCGGGGCATTGCAGATTGCAGCCGGCCAGCCGCACGAACACGGCCCGCCTGCCGGAGAACGGCCCTTCGCCCTGGATGGTAAGGAACATGCTGTGCACGTCCAGGGTATCGCCCGTGGTGGCCTGCACGGACGGTTCGGGTGGTTGCTGATTCATGTGGGTTCCTCGGGTGGGAGCTCGGTTATGCCGGCGACAGGGTGGGCCGGTCAACGCGCCTGTTGTGGTCTTGGCTTTATGGGCAAGATCTCGAACGCGGTCTGTACGTGGCTGTACATGCGTGGTGCGCCAAACAACGGGACCACTTTGCCAAGAGTACCCGTGTCCACCATCTCCGTGTAGCTTACGGCGGTAAAGTGTCGACGCAGGCTAATTATCTCCACGCCGTCATGCGGTCTCAGGTTGTCTAGGTACTTGTCTAATCTGCTAAAAGCGGCAAAGGGCTCCCAGGTGCGCGTGGCGTATCCCAAATACCCCAACACGCCAGTCAGGGTGTAATCGCACATAGCCTTCACGGGACCTGGGTTTTTCGTGTACAGGCGAATCGCGTCCAATACCTCTAACGGATCTCGACCGGTTACGGCGCAAATGGAGGTGGGCCCGCAATACAGGTCCAACTCCACCACTCGGGGGACGGGGTGTAGCATTAGGCGCCCCGGAGAACTTGACGCAACCGGCACTTGGCCTGCAAGTAATCAGCACGCACCCGGTACGGGGCCCGACGCAGCGCTGTGCGCTCGCTCGACTCCGTAGCAGTGTTGCTAGCTCTGTACAAAGCCAGCTCGGCGATTGCCAAACCCGCCTTTGCCATTTCGATCCGACGCTGTTGCGCTTGCTCGCACATGGTTCACCCCCTCACTTACCAGCGCACTCTGGACCAAGGCCACGAGCCAATGATGCCGGATCGGTAAGGCGCCGGGCGCACCGGCCGCAACGCCCCTCGTGCCACACCTCGAGGCTGTCGGGAATCTCGCCCTTGGTGGCCATGTTGCCCAGGGCCCAGCCCAGGCCGGCAAAGCGCGGGTCATCGCAGTTGAGCTTGGATTTGGCGGTACGCCGCAGTTGGCCATTGCTGCCCACTACGCCTGCATAGCGGTATTCGCTGCCGTTGTCCTGCCCGTACAGCACGGAGGCCAGTAGCGGGCCTGTGCCGCCCTTCTCGCCGTCACGCGGCTGCGGTCGTGCCACCTTGTAGGTGTAGCGCTTGCCGGTGAGCTTGGAGACCAAGGTAAAATGGGCGCGCCCGGCGGTAATGAAGGCCAGGGCGGCTTGGGCGCTCTCGAACGGGCGCACTTGGTGTGTTGAGATAGACATGGGGCAGGGGTTCCTTGTTACAGGAACACCCTACCCCCGAAGAAGACGGACCGTCAACTGGTGTTCTTCTCAGCCATGCGCCTTTTTGAACTGGATGCGCACAGTGGTTTTGTTGGCATCAGGGAAGGCCGCAACGGCATCCTGCACGCTGGCCTGTGGGTGCTCGCCCGCCCACTCGCGCACGCGGGCGCACACACCAGTAATGTGCCGGCGCACGGGCGAAGTGGTACCCGTAACTCGGCCACCCCGCACGTTACGGGCCGCCTTGCGCTGATCCCGCAGGTCTCGCCGCAGCTTGGCGAACACGACAGGCAACGGATCCTCATCGGCATCGAAGGACTTGATATAGTAGCCCCGCGAATCGTTGGCCACCTGCACGTTGCTGAGCTTTAGCTCGGCAACGATCGTGGCCAGCTCGCGCTTGCCCCAACGAAGATCCTTAAGTGTGGTGTAGGTAGACATGGTGTTAGCCCCTAGTTGGTTTGCCCTGATTGGCAAGTGCTAACGTACCACATCGCGGCGCGAATGCTATTACCTAATTCGGCTCGTCTGTTGCGAAAATGCCCGGACAAACAACAAATGGTCTAATCAACCTTGGTAATTTGGTGTTCCGGCATACCCATGCCCACAAGTCGAATGTTGATGCGCGCCACGTTGATGGCAATGCAAGCGGGTGTGGGCTGCCAGTCCCCGTACCAGCCAGCATCGATGGCTTGGGTCCAACCCGGCGGTTCGGTGAAGCTGGGCTGGTAACCGCGCCGCTGCATCTCGCGCACCAGGAGTATGTATCGTTCGGTGAGCCACGTTAAGCGCGGGTAAAAGAATCGGCAGTGCCCCTTGTTCAACGTGTACAGCTCCGTAGTTGCCTTGCGCACGGCAACCGGGCATTCGCCACGGGCCTGAGCGTCGCGCACTAAGGCAAATATGCGCGGCAACTCTTTGTATTCGGCTATCAAGTGCTGGCGCACCAGCAATTTGGGGTCGACTAGGTTAATTCGGGTCATGGCTTCCTCCTGGCATAAGGGCGCTTGTGCGTACCGGGCTTGATTGGTGTAATCGGCCCGTATTCGCTCTCGAGCTGTTGGTTTTCTGCAAGCGCAGTACGCCACGCAGCGCAAGCAATCTCCGAAAAGTTAAGATTGCTTGCCTTAAGCTGTGCGTGTAACTCGGCTGGAACGTAAACGTTAATTGCTCGTCGGTTCACGGCCGCATCTCCCCTGTCGCCGGGTTAGTGGGCAGCCACTTGGCGTGATAGCTCATGATGGTAAACGGCTCGCCCGGCGCCCGCATGCGGCTGGCCAGGATCCACAGGCGGTAGGCCCGACCCCACATCTCTGCATCACGGAAGGCGAACGCAGCCTCGAACAGGTCGCGGGCGGCCTCCCACATGGTACGGATGGGTTGGTCGTGCTCAAGGCTGTTGCGCATCATCTTTTTGCTCTTTGGTGGCATAGTGGCTCAACAACAGCAGCATGGCCTCCCTGCCGTCTATATCGGGTGAATGCAGATATTGGATTTTGTTGGTTGTTCTCCATGGCCCGGGAAAATACAGACTACCTACAAGATAGCGGCAAGACCGTACTTCCGTTGGTCCTAGTTCTACAGAATTATCTATTTTCCATTGCCCCGCACGGAAAATCGGAACGATATCCGCCAAGGTTACACCACCGCTATCTAAAGCGGTTTGGTCAATGTTGTAGGTGCGGCCATCGAGCTTGCCACCAATGCAAACGAGATTGGGCATGTGAGGTTCCTTGCAATTAAGGCCGGGCACCGTAGCGCCCAGCCTTGGTAGCTGCAAGGGTCAGCTTGCCATCTCAAGCAGCCCGCGCTCCACGGCCAGCTTTATGTCACCGTTGGCGCCGAACCAAGACTTGGACAGCCGAGCACCTTTGTCGCGGCCTGCCACGTGGTCGGCCCAAAACGTCACCGCGTTCAGCACGCCCCAGCCGGTGCCGGGCAGCGCGCCGGGCGCCTTCTCGTTGGACACCAGCACTTGGTGCAACTGCTGGCTGCGGGCGTTGGCGTCCTGCATCAACTTGTCCACGGTGGCGCTATAATCTGCCTGCACCCCACCGGCCACACCTTCGTTGCGCTCTTCGTTGCGCTCTTCGCTGGTAGCCGGCTGGAAGAACTTGGCCAGGAACCGCACGGTGTCGTACTGGGACAGCTTGAGATTGGCCAGCGCCTTGGCGTTCATCTCGAGCTTGACCATGCCTTCGTGTGCCAGCCCCAGGGTCTGCCGGGCCTTCTCGGCATTGAACGAGGTCAGGTGGTTCTGGCTGTAGGCGGCCTTGGCACCGTTGATGGCCACGGCCATGGTGTTGGCGCACACCACCCGGACACTGGTCAGGCGCACGGTGGTGGCCTTGCCCATCTCGTGGTGGCTGGCCAGCAGCACGTAGCCCTTCACCGCGTCGCCGTTGCCCACGGTGAAGCCGTGGCCCAGGTTGGCCAGACCCCAGATAGTCTTGCCGCCGTTCAGGCTGCCGGCCGTCTCAAGCGTGGCGCCGCCGGCCTGAACGTAGTCCCGGAAGAACTCGAGCACCTCACGGTTCTGCACCGGCTTCCACTGCGGGGAAGCTACGGTCAGCACCTTGTTGTCCGTGCTGCGCAGCAGGGCCGCCTTGTTGGGGATGGCGACCTTGGTGTCACCCACCTGGGCGAACAGGGGGTGCATGCGCACGTCCCAGTCGATGCCGGCCGCCACCAGCATCTGCTCGATGCTGACGTTGGGGTCGACGTTGTTACCCAGACCGTGCCACGGAACCTCGTTGGCGTAGGCCATCGACTCGACCATATGGGCCATGGTGGTAATCCTTTTGCTTGGCTTGCCTCATCAGCAGTGCGGGTGCCACCGCGCACTGGACCGGGCCGGGGCCCGGTTTCGGCAGGTTAGGCCACAGGCCACTGCGGGAAGAAAACGCGCTCGCTGTAGCTCAGGCTGGGGGCACAATCGCCGTGGATGCCCACATCCCGATAGCGTACGACGCAGTAGCCGTAATCCTGTTCGTAGTCAGCGTGGCTGGGGCAGGGCTGCGGGCGGCCAATGAATACCGCGCGGTACTTGCGCTGCGGGGCGTAGGCTTTGCGGCGCGAGTCGGTCTCGGTGCGCACTGCGTGGGAGAAGTGGGGCATGTGGGGTTCTCCGTGGTTGGTGCAATCTGTATCTGCCAACCCGCGGGCCCGGTCAACTCCTAATTGCTTTGATTGCGGCTATGATTACAAAAACCCCACCGGTCGGAGCCAGCAGGGCAATTGGTGCGGCGGCAGGGTGCGGGGCTACATACCCTCCGCAGCCTGCCGCAGCGCCTCAAGGTCTTCCTGCTCCTGGGCCTGCGCCGCTGCCCAGTCGTCCGGGTCACGGATCATCACCACCGCCTCGCGAATGGTGTCCATGATGACGGTGGGGTCCAGGGCGTCCAGCTCCCAGCTCTCATCCCCGTGCTCGGCCGCATAGGCGGCGAACCGGGCGTCTGTGTCTTTCGCCGGATTAGGCGGCGGGTTGTACTGGTCGATCTGCGCGCGGTTCAGGGCCAGCCGCTGCACGATCACGGGCGTGCCGGCAAACAGCTCGAGCCGGGCGCGGATGTCGTTGGTCATGTCCAAGCCGGACGGGTCGTGGTCGCCCAGGTGGAACACGATCGGGCGTTGCCCCTTGCGCACGTAGTCGGCAAAGCGCTGGCCGGCGCGCCATGCCTGGGACTGGGAATCGTAGCCTTTGGTGGCATAGAAGTCGACGCGCAGCTCACCGGCGATGCGGCCTACCACAGACTCCATGGCCTGCTTTTCGACCCAGACCTCCGGGCGCCATTCCTGATTGGCCCACAGGTCGATTTTGTAGCCGGCCAGCAGCGCCCGTATGGCCGCGCCGGGTCCGCTGTAGGTGCGGTGCCCCATCAGGTTCCGCCCCCTGTCTTCGAGAGCCGTCCAGGACACCAGACCAGCGAGCCGGGCGTCGCTGAGAATACGTTGCAGGCGGTTATAGCTGGGCTGGGTGTTGGGGATCAGGTTCTGCGTGACCAGCTGGTAGTACAGCTGCCGCAGGGTCAGCACGAACCCTTGCTTCTCCATCCTGGTAATCACCTCGTTGGCACTGCGGATCAACGCCAGGGTCTCATTCTTAAAATTGAATGACTGGTAGCGCAGGAACGTGCCGGTCTCGTCGTCTTTGATCTTGGTGGCCATGTGGGGTTCCTACTTACGCGATCTATCTCTTAGCTTGTCCAAAGCACCTTGTGCGGTGTCAAGGGCATCACGCAAGCCCTTCTGGGCATCAGCCATCTTGGCGCTTGCCGTGCAGTGATAGTGACGAGCTTCTTTGCCCTCGTATATGCAATGCCTTGCATCCACAAAGGGCACGATGGCGCGCTTGCACACGCAGCACACCGTGCCCTCATTGTTGGGCTCGAGCAGCCCGCTCACAGCAGTCCAGCCGGTGCGCGCCGGCCCTCGGCCTGCGGGTCCAGGGACACCGTGCGGCCCACCTTCTCGCCCGCGGAGAACGCCCGCCAGTCCACCTTGTCTTCCTTGGTCTGGCCGCCGCGGCTACCGGGCCCACCGCTGTTGTACCGGCGCTGGCGCTGGGCATCGCGCTTGCGTTCCGCGGCAAGGCGCTCCTGCTCTTGTTTGCGCGCCTCCTCGGGGTTCTCCGCGGCCCACTTGGTGTAGGCTTCCTGGGCCAGCCGGTCCCGCTCGGCCCACTTGATGCGCAGCCGCTCGTTCTCGGCCTCCCTGGCGGCCCACGCACCTTCCCCGTTCAGGAAGTCGTAGTTGGCGATCTTCTCCTGCTCGGCCACGGTGGTGATGTTGACCGACAGCGCCCGGCCGGTGTCGCCAGCCTGGGCCGCCGCGGTGGCACGGTCCTGCGCTTCCTTGGCCTTGCGGGCTTCCTCGTCCAGCAGGTGCTGGCGCCGATCGTAGATGCTGGACACGATGGCGGCGGCCACACCCTGGCGGAATGAGATGCAATAAGTGCTGTTGTGCAGGTCCTTGCGCATGGTCTCGGCCATGTGGTCCTTGAGCAGCCGTTCAATGGTCTGCATGATGTACGTTGCCATATTCTTGCTGGCGATCACGTTCACGGTACGGCCCACCAGCCGCATGCGCCAGATGTAGCCGCCCGGGTTGGCCTTGGCGCTGGCCATGCCGTGCTTTTTCTTGTGGTACGCGCTGATCTTGTTCTTGTCCCACTCATAGATGCACCAGCACCGGCAGAAGTGCAGGTCCGCCACGGCGCTCCACACATCCCGTTCGAACTCATAACGACCGCTGTCGAACTTAGCGTCGCTGCGCTTGGCCTTCTCGGCACCGCCCTGCTCGAGAACGCTCATGTCCATGTTGAGCGATTCGAGAATGGCCATGGCCTTGGCCGTGTACTGCTCGGCCTCGCCCTTGCTGCGGCCCGCGGTGCGGAACAGCTTCTCGGCAAGCTCCAGCTGCTTGCGCTGGTCTTCGGTTAGGTGCTCGATCATGATTGTGGGGTTCCTTACTGCTGCACGCTGCGCCGAGCCGCACCAAACTGCACACCCACGGTGCTGGGGTTGGCGCTGGGGAATGCGGCTATCGCGTCAGCCTTGGTAGCAGACGGATGGTCGAGAGTCCACTGGTAGATCTGCCGGGTAACGCCGCTGCCGCTGTTGCGCGCGGGCTTCTCGGCGACAGGGGTGGCGGCCTTGGGCTCGCCCGGCTCGTGGCGGCCGTTGACCGTGGCCATGCGCGCTTGCAGCTCGGCCAGGGGCACCACGCTGAGGTGGGTCTTGCTATAGAATGCGCGCTGCCGCGGGGTCAGGCAGCTGGCGGCCAGCACCGGTGCCCTGTCGCTGAGAAAGCTACGGGCGGCCTGCTCGGCGGCCGTAAGGCTAGCATGGGCATGCGCATGGGCCATGCTGGTAGTGACGCCGAGCGTGGGGTGCAGCCAAGCGTTGCTGGCGAGCTGTACAACGAACATGGTGCGGGGTTCCTTGTGGTTGGTGTGGGGATCAGGCGCGCTTGGCAGCGCGGGCGGCTACCTCGGCGCGCAGGGCCGGGTTCTCGGCCAGTTCCAGCTGGTAGGCCAGCTCAAGGGCCTTGCTGAGCGCATCGCGTTGGGCCTTGGTGCCCCGGCCCCGCTTGGGCATGGCGGATGCGGCGGCCATGCTGGCGCGGCGAGCGGAGATAACGGCGGGGCTGGGCTGGTATTTGGTCATGGGCGGGGTTCCCTAGGTTGGTGGCCGGCGGCTGCGCGCCGCCCGTGAGCTGTTATTGCATCGACCACGGGGAACCGCAAGAGGTAATCAGCAAAAGAAAAGGCCCCCGGCTTTCACCGGGGGCCCTGGCGGCCCTGACGCACGGTTCGGAGGAACCCCTTCCAACCCTTACCCGCGCATCGGTCCTGCCAAACTGGTCAGGCGGCGGCCTGCGTGCCCTGCTGCGCCTTGGCTTCCTTCGCAGCCTTGGCCGCTTCGGCAGCCGCGGCCTTCTCCTGGGCCTTGCGCTGCTTCTCGGCTTCCTTGGCGTCCGCCTTGGCCTTCTTGTCGGCTTCCTTCGCCTCGGCCTTGGCCTTCTTGTCGGCCTCGGCCGCCGCCGCCTTCTCGGCCTTCTCGCGTTCCTTGGCCTCGGCAGCCTCGGCCTTGGCCTTGTCCGCCGCGGCCTTCTCGGCGGCCTTGGCCTCGCGGTCGGCCTTGGCCGCCTGCTTGGCCTCGACCTTGGCCTTCTTGCCCTCGGCGGCCTGGGCGGCGCGGTGGTCCTTGATGACCTGCGAGACGCCGTAATACTTGGTCCACCGGGCGTACTGGGTCGCCGTGGTGGCCGGGTTCACGGAGTCGCCAATGGCGTCGCGGACCTCGGCGCGGGTGGCCGGGCGGCCCAGGGACTTGGACAGGTCCTCGGCGGTCTGCCAGACCTTGTGGATCAGCGTGCCGGGCGCCGGGCGCAGGATGCCGTTCTTCTCGTCGCGCGGCGGCTTGGCCGCCGCCTGGGTCTGGGTGGTCTCGTCGGCCATAACGTGTTCTCCTGTGCGGCGTTGCGTTGAGCGCCCTGCGGTTATTCAGTGGCGTAGTGTTAGTCCTAGTCTTGCCGTATAGACAAGGGGCTAATTTGTGATCAAGGCCGGGTTCTTGGTCCGGCCCCAACCCGGGGTTGATTACTTGGCCTGCTGCGCCTTGGACCAGTGGTGGTACTGGGTGCCGGCCGTGTTGCGGTTGATCCCCTCGGCCACGCATTTGGCCACCACCTCGGCCCGCGTGGCGCCCGGCATGGCGTCGGCAATGGCCCACACGCGCTTGGTGGGGCTTTCGGCCGTGCTGCGGTTGAGTATGGGCGCGGTGCCGCTGCTGGCGCTACGGGCAGCCCTGGCAGGTACGGCACTCCTGTCGCCGGGAGCCGTGGTCTGGGTGCCGGCGCCGTTGCCCACCTTGGGAGTGAACACGTCCCAGCGTTGGGCGTCGGCGGGTTCTACAAGATAGTCACCCAGCCATACGCGAGATAAAGTATGGTCAAGGCATACGTGAGCAATCTCGGCAATTTGTGCAATCGTCATGCCCGGCTTGCACACCAGCAAACCTACCTTGTGCGGGTCCTCGTCACCGGTGGCACCACCCACCCACACGGTTTCCCCATGGGCAAAGGCGTCGGGGTGCGCGTCTGCCAGCGCTTGCCCCAGGTTCTCACCCGGCTCATACAGGGCGCGCCAGTTGCCGTCCACGGTTAGCTTGGTGTGGAACGCGGCCCAACCCTGCTCACGGGCGTAAGCCGCCGCTTGGTGGCGGAATATGAATGTTTCGGGCACGGGGCCTCCTAATGCGTGTTGCCGGCAGCGCGATCGTGCCGCGCTACCATGAATGCGTCAAACCATTGGCGCCATGCCCAGGTGTGCAGTGCGTACGGCGAATTGGCAACAGCCATTCGCGGGTCATGGGGCGCCCGCCAGCCGTCACGGTATCCCCGCTGTTGCGGGGAGATTTGGTTGCGCTTGGGTGGCTGGGCGGGTGGTTCGGGTGGTGCATGGCGATTGCGTAGCCATGCCTCCATGCCTTCCCAAACGTCTTCCTTGCGGGTGCCATAGTAGGCCACAGCTGCACCTACGCCGTCAGGTCGTTGCACGTGGGCAGCGGCTCGAGACCCTCGTCCAGCATGCCGTGCAGGGCGTCGATCTCTTCGCGGCCAATCTCGTCCGCGCCGAAGTAGCCTTGCAGACGGCACTGGGCCAGCGCTACCAGCAGGTAGTGGCGCTGCGATTCCGAGATACGCAGCTCGTAAGCCGGTGGGCCGGGCGGCGACAGGGTGAAGTAGCCGCTGGGGGCCACCTGGGGAATGGTGGGCGTGCCCACGGCAATGTGGGCCAAGCTGTCGGCCAGCCGGTCCGCCACGCTGCCGGGCTTGCTGTTGAGCTTGAGCTGGGTGGCCAGCTCAGCCACGTTGCCGGTGTTGTAATCGTGCTTGGTCACAGGGGTTCCTCCGATTGCATGCGGCCCTAGTAAGGGATGTCCGCATCGAGAGGCGGCTCTGCCTCGTCGCTGTAGGAATCGCATCCCGCCAACAGCACGTCAATGGGCGGAATGGTCTGCCACTTGCCGCACCGGGGCTGGTGCGGGGCGTGCGGCATGAACCGACAGCTGCCGCAGGTACGAAACAGGCCCATGGGCCCGCTGCGGCCCAACCACTCGTTCAGCTTTAAGCTCAGGTCCACGTTGGCCGGTTCAGCGCCCAAACCAGTGCGGGGGGCGAAGGGGGTCTCGTGAGTCATGTTGCGGGGTCCCTAGAGGGTGATGATGGTTACGGCCAGGATGGCAAACGTGCACAGCATGAAGCCACCCAGGCAGACCTTGCTGTACCTGTCGAACACCTTACCACCGGGGCGAACTGGGTGGTCGCGCAGGAAGTCGGCAGCTAAGAACCCCATGGCTGCCGCTGCCAAGCCCAAAAATACAATCTTGTTCACGTGCCCTCCTAGTCGAACAGCTTAGCCATAATTTCGGGGTTCTTGGCGTTCACCCACACGCGCAGGGCCTTGGGCTGGCGCAGGGTGTGGAAGTGCTGCTCCGCTTCCTCGACGCTGGCCGGCGCCCAATTGCGTTGCCCGCTGCACTCGTGCCACCAGTGCACGGCCATCTGCCGGCCCTTGTTGGAGTAGTGCTCAAGCAGCACGAACTCGGTAAAGCGCTGGATGCCGCAAAAGTAGCTCACCTTAAGCATCATTGGCTTGCCGGGCCGGCTATGGCGGCTAAAGGTGCGCCGATCTACCGGGAACTCAAGCACCAATGGCGCTTCTTCCTGGGCAATGATCTCGGCTGTACTGGCCTTTTCGGTAATCTTGGTCTGGATGGGGAACTCGGCGCCGCAGTTGTCGCACACGCGATTGACAATGTGGTTTAGGCAACCGCACTCGTTGCACAGCTTGACAGGTATCTCGCCTGCCGGACCTTGGCCCTTGCGTCTGGGGATGCGGGGGTCGTTGATGGGGCCCAGGCGACTTACGTTGCCCGCGAAGTCGAGCACAAGGCAGTTCTGCTTGTCGCTGGCAGCCATGGCGGCCAGCCGGCCTTCGCGCAGGTCCAGGTCAAACCCGTCCGCATAGCAAGGCCGGGTGCCGCGGCCCAGCATCTGCACGTGCAAGACCACGCTGCGGGTGGGCCGCAGCATCACAATGCAGTCCAGTTCTGGGTGGTCAAACCCTGTCGTCAGGATGTTATTGTTGACACAGGCACGGACCTCACCGGCCTTGAATGCCCGAATGGCCTCGTCTCGCTGGGCGTTAGTAAGGCCCCCGTGCACCACGTTGGCGCTAATGTTAAACTCTTTTGTCAGCATCTCGGCCACAGCCTCGGCGTGCTGCACGCCGCTGGCAAAGATTAGCCAGTGCTTGCGGTCCTTGGCCGCCGCCACGGTCTCGCGCATGGCAGCCCGAGTAAGCGTCTCACGATTCAGGGCCTCTTGCAGCTGGCCCGCCACAAAGTCCCCGCCGCGCACATCCACGTTGGTGACGTCGATTACGGTCTCGGTGGAGATGGGGATTAGCTTGCAGAGATAGCCGTCCTCCAACAGCTTGTTGAACCCGGCCATGTTGGTGATGTCGTAGGCCACATGGGTGAACAGGTGGCCATCGGTGATGTGGCCCATGCCCATGCGGTACGCCGTGGCGGACAGGCCAATGACGCGCACCCGAGGGTTGAGGGCCCGGAAGTAGTTGAGCACCTTGTTGTACTCGGCTTCTTCCTTCTCGGGGATAAGATGTGCCTCGTCCACCAGTATGAGATCCTGCGGCCCGAACAGGCCCAGGTTGGATGCCACAGACTTGGTGCCGGCAAAGGTGAGCGGCATGTGCGCCACCCGCTCGTTCAGCCCTGCCGAGAATACCCCTAGCGGGGCTTGCGGCCACACGCGTCGCATGGTCTTGGCGTTCTGGCTTACCAGCTCTTTTGAGTGAACTAATTGTAAAATTCTTTGCCCCGGCCAGTATGTGAGTACCTTATGGCAAAAGGCAGCAATGATTGCAGCCTTACCCGCACCTGTGGGGAGTGCCAAAATCGGATTATCAGACGGATCCGCATGCGCTGCAAAATAGCTAAACAACGCATCTATGGCTTCTTGTTGGTAAGGTCTAAGCTGCATTCTTTTTACCTTTAAGATTGCGTCTATTATGTCTTTGTTGCAGAGCTGTAGCCCAACGGCAATTACCCGGTTTATAATCTCCATATGGATCTGGAAATCTATCTATGCTCTTGCCCAAAGGCCGGATGCCCATATCTTCTAAAAAGCATTCAAATGTCTGCCAACGATCGCAAACACGAACACCAAGTGCACCGTATCTGCCATAAGCTTGATGTTTCTTGTCGTAACATCGTTGGCGCATAGCCAACCAGCTAATGTATGTACCAGACCGTCTACCGTCTTTATTAGAACCGCAACCATGTGTCTGTAATCTGCGGGCCCTAAGTTCTCTTTGCAAACAACCGCACGACGTTGTATTTCCGCTTCTTAAATTATCTCCTATTACACAGATTTCTGTACCGCATTCACATTTACAAAGCCACTGAACCTTTTTATTTTTAGTTCTTTGCTCTACCTCGGATAACACAACAAGACGTCCAATCGTCAAACCGACCATGTCAACTTTTCGACTTGACATCTTGTTGTCCAGTTGAGCTAAAGATTAAAGGTGTTTTGTTTTTAGTACACGTCCAAGGTAGCCATGTGTCCGGGCGCCACATAGGTGCCGGCGTCGTTGTCGGGGCCCAGGTGCAGCAGGCCGCGCACCGGTCGCAGCACAAAGCAGCGGCCGTGCAAGGGGTGTGGTGTCACACGCCAGCGCAATCGAGCCCGGTAGTCCTCGCACCAGTAGCGATTTGGGTAAGGGTGCGAATATAAAGCCTGCTTATCGTGCGCGTAGCGGGGTTGGCGTTCTTCCTGTCGCCGGCCTTCGAGATCCCGCATGTATTGCTCGCTCATCTCGGCAAGTTCCCAGGCCCTGCCAACTTCCGCTACGCTAGCCATAATACTTACTCCGGTTCGCTGTAGGTAGCGTTCTCGAGCGAAGGATCGCCCTCGGTGGCGATGCGGATGGCCATAGCCGCCACTTGCACGGCTTCTTCGCGGATGCGGCTCTTGGGCCATTTGCCGGCAGCCACCTTGAGCATGGCCTGTGCCAGCTCGCCGACCTCCTCCATCAGCGCCACCGTGGAGCACGTGGGGCTGGGGAACTTGGTACGGGCGCGCCCTAGCTCCGCGTGCACTTCTGCCAACATGGCAAAAGTGTCTTGCTCGAGGTTGGTCATTATGCAGGTCATGGCTTTACATCTCCGTGGATCTCTGCATGACGCTTAGCCTTTGCGTCCGCGTATTGTTGCAGCAGCGGCAGCAAAGCTACATGGTTATCAAGCAACCACTGGTATAAATCGAAATCTAAGTGCTCTGTGTGGGCTTTGTCTGCCAAATCACTCACTGCATCTGCCGCGTCACCCATAAGGGCGTCCGCGTAGCTGGACGCGGGATCACCGCGATCGGTTTGCCAGACCTGCACTTGCTTGGGCATGGCTATTCTCCGTCCGGTGTGTAACCCAGCAGGGCCGCGGCGCGGTAGCTTACCAGCTCCACGGTCTCCTCGCCGTCTGCCCACTGTATGGTTAGCGCTACGTCTTGGTGCTTGCCGGGACCGCAATCCGCGGCCTCAATCACGCGGTGCTGTGGTTGGTGGGCGTTCAGCGCGTTGACCATGTGGTCCTTGTTGGCCAGGGCCACGGCCTCGGTGTCGCCCAGCACCAAGGCAATCCACTTGCCATCGCTGCCGCGCACCCAGGCGCCCTTACCTGTGGATTCCTCGGCCTCGTACGGGCCGGGCGTGTGTTGGGGCTCTTGCTGCATTGGGGTTCCTCCTGTCGCCGGGTTTCGTTCAGCTTAGCCGGGCCGCTTGCCAGCCTCGAGCACGGGCAAGCCCGCTTCGGTGGGCACGTAGATGATGGACTGCACACCCCTCTGCTTTTCCAGCATGTTGACGTACTGCCAGCGTAGGTAGCCTTCCGGGCCGCCCAGGGTATTCTCGACTTCCTTGATGGCGGCGGCCACACCCTTGGCGCGAATGACCTCGGCTTGGGCGTAGTGGTGGGCTGCGGCTTCCACACGCTGAGCCTCGAGCACGGCAATCTGGCTTTCCGCCTGTGCCTGGGCAAGATCGGCTTGGCCCTCGAGCTTTTGGGCCCACACACCGTAGATCGGGGCCACTGCCAAGTAGACCACCACCACGATGGTCAGTATTGCAAACACCACCAGCGCTATGGTCGACCAGCTAGGGCCGGTGTCCACAAGCTGTTGTGTTTGATAGCTGTAGCTGTTCATGGTGTTCCTCAATCCGTCATGGCAACCCAGGCCGGGCAGCCAACCTTTTGCACGTTCGACGGTATGTCGGCGCCCCAGTTGCTGCAAGACCAAACGGCGCCCGGTTTTGTGGTCACCGCTACGCCGTGGGCACAGGTGCGGCAGGACTTGGCCAAGGGCTCGGCAAAGTGGCACACGCCCTTGTAATCACACATACGACACAGAGCGTTGGTCGGGCTGTTGCTGGCCCGGGGCGGGAACTTGATGGCGCCGATCGCACGGGTGGCCCGCTGGGTGGCAGCCACGGCGGCGCGCTCGTTATAGTAGACCACTTCTTCGTATGTACGGTCGTCGTTCTTGCAGACGCCCATGTACAGCACCCGGTCCAGGCCCATGTAATGCATGTACTCTTGCATCTGGCTGTAGTGTTCGGGCTTGGCTACCTCGACCGATTCCTTGGACAGCAAGTATTCGAACGGCTTGAGCCCGTAGGTCTTGAACTCAAGGCCGAACCACTTACCGGGTTCCAGGCCGTCAAAGGTGTGCAGCCCGGCGACAGGTAAGCGAGCCTTGCCGTCGGTGCTGCCTGCATGGTGGCCGCCCACATCGGCAAAGGCCCACTGGCGCAGCTCGACACCGGCCAGCTTGGCGCATTCCACGTGCGCCCACTCGTGGGTTACGTCCACCACGCCCGGCGGCAGGTTGCCGGTTAGCGGGTCTCCCGCAAACATGCCGTCATCTTCGGGCCATTCGGCCGCGGCGTAGGTGCCGGTTGCCTCGTGGTAGGTCAGCCGCTGAGCGTACTCGCGCACTTCCATGCCAATGGCCCGCAGGTTGGCGCAGATGCTGGGTTCCTCGCGGTGGCCGCGGTTGAACAGGCGCAGCATGCGGCCTTCGGTCTTTTTGCGCACCGCGTGGCGGAACGAATAGACCAGCTGGCGTTCGCAGAGCTTGCCCACAACGCTGGCGCCCAGGTGCGGGCGCGGTCCCTTCTCAGTGGTCTCCCACATGCGGTCGATGGCGGCAACGACTCCCACGACCGGCATTAGCGCTGCACCCCCAGCTTGGCGGCAAGGGCATTCTTGGCGTCTTCTTCCCTGCGCTGTCGGGCTTCGTAGCTTTTGTCTCGTTCCGTGCCGGACTCGCGCACCATGTCTTCGGCAATGCCGATTACATATTCTGCGTGGGCTCGCAGGCACACATCCGCGATGGTGGGCAGCCACTCTGTGCGCATTTTGGCGTAATTGGCCAACCGCTCTGTGCGATCCGTTTCGCTGCGTACTGCACTGACGCCGTCGAATTTGTTGGAGTAGCGCGCCACCATGGATGCGGCCAAATTGCTGTAGTCTTCGTTTGGCGCTACACGCTGGTCTGCGAGGCAACGAGGGAACCCGCCACCGTAAGCATCACACGCGCCAAGGCAGGCCGTTAACGCTACAGCCGCAACCAATCTCATCATAACACCATCTCCGGTAATGAGAGAGCGGCCCGTATCGCACCCGGGCCGCCTTGCTCAGTACCGCAGCGTTAGCTTACTGCGGGCGGGCCCACGGGGGCACGTCGCCGGGACCCGGCTGGCCGCCGCCCTGGGGCATCCCCTGCGGGGCGCCCGTGTGCTGCGGTTGGCCCTGGGGCATCCCCTGCGGCGCGCCGCCACCCTGGGGTGCACCGTGGCCCTGCTGGGGATCGCCACCCTGCGGAGCACCGCCGCCGGCCCAGGCGGGGGGCTGCTGCTGGCCGTTGCCCTGCGGCGCGCCCTGGCCGTTGCCGGGCTGGTTCAGCTGGTGCTGGTCCGAATGCTGGCCGGGCTGCGGGTAGCCACCGTTCCCGGGGCCCTGTCCCTGCGGGGCGCCCTGAGGGTAGCCACCGCCGTTGCCCTGCGGGTAGCCGCCGTTCGGGGCGCCCTGGCCGGCATAACCACCGCCCGGCGCACCACCGCCCGGCGCACCACCGCCCGGCGCACCACCGTACGTGCCCTGCGGCGCACCCTGGCCTTGGCCGCCCATGCCGGCGCCGGGCGTGCCCGGGTCATTGCCGTTCATGTCCTTGTAGCCCTTGACCTCGTTGCTGAACTCGCCGGGGCGGTCGGTGCGCTCGACCTTGGCCACCACCGCCTTGAACGGAATGCCGTGCAGCTGCTGCGTGTCCGCGATCTGGTAGCGGCCGGTCACGTGGCAGATAGCGGACAGGGTGGCATAGGCGATGTCCACGGCCTGCTGGTTGTCGTTCTTGATGTTGAGCCGGTCGAACACCTTGCGGTTGTTGAGCTGCGGATCCGGGCTGCGGATCGTCATCTCGAATTCGATGAACGACTTAGGGTTGGTGGGCGTGCTGGACTTGGTGGGCTTCTCCTGGCTGTTGGTGATGATGACGTCGTAGACGCCGCTGGGCAGCACGTCCAGGGCCGCGTTAGGTGCCACGCCCTGCGCGTTGAAGTTAATTTGAACCATCTGTTGTTCTCCACACTAAATGTACTAGGGATGCAGGCTGGCGTTGGATTAAGCCACCTGACCCATGATCTTGGCAAAAATTTTGCCTAGATGCGGTTCCTCCATCGGCGCCAGTGTGCCGCTGCGGTCCTTGGCGTCGTTGGCGAAGTCGGGCCGCGTGCGCAGGAACCGTTGCCCGGAGACCGGGTCGATGTCCAGTTGCAGCAGCAAATCGGGAATGTAGGGGATGGCCTGGGCCATGGTCTTGCCCGGCATGGCTACACCGTTGATGGTGATGCCTTCCGGGGTGGTAACGCGATCCTGCTTGGCGCTCATGTACACGTGCTTACCCGGCAGGTCGCGAAAGTCCTTGAGCAGCTTGAGGAAGTCGTCGTTATACTTGCCATAAGCCTGCCGCGGGTCCTTGGCCAGCTTGGGGTCCGACTTGTGCGTGCCCAGCACCGCCTCGGCAATGTCCGACACGCTGTCCAGGGCGATGGTCTGGAACTGCCGGGCCTCGACACTGCTGCGGGCCCAGTTGTACACATCCTGCACGTCCTTCAGCGTGCTAATTGGGTAATACGGCAGGCGCAAGTGCCGCAAGCTCATCAACCCGGTCTCGGCCGAGAATATGACCGGATAGGGGCATGTGCCGATGAGCGTGGTCTTGCCAACGCCAGCGCGGCCGTACACAACTGCTTTAACGCCGTTCTCGTGGCTGAACGTGCTGGTATCGCGGAGCTTGATGGTAAGGGTCATGTGTACCGCACCAGCACGAAGATGAGAATGACGCAAGCCACCACCGCCATGCACGCTTCGGTGCGCACCTGGGGTTCGGTGGATGCTACGGCCACGTAGACGGCAAAGGTGCCGACCAAGGCCGCAAGTAGGATGAGGACAGCTAGCAGCGGCATGCTTAAGCCCTCGTGCTGGTGTCGACGATCTCGAGCTTGGGCGTGCCCGGCTTGCTGATCACGCACTCGGCCAGGGCCCGGCGCACGTCCGGGGGCGTGTTGCTGTCGTCCAGCACGGCGCGCAGCTGGGCGTCCACGACCTCGGGGGTGTACTTGAACACCCGGTCCTTAATCTCGTTGGGGATGTGGTTGCCGAGCCGAGCCATGGCATCCTTGTCGATGCTGTAGTTGAGGCTGGTTGTGGCCTTGAGGTCTTTGCCATGGCCGATGCCATAGCGCTGGGTGCCCTTCTCTTTTGGCTTGGCAACCACATCCCCAACGAGATTAAGGACCGGGTGTTCAAGTACACCCCCGAGGTCGTGGACGCCCAGCTGCGCGC
>JAOTQG010000090.1:0-45312 GCA_025631175.1 Iris virginica
CCAACAGGGTAGAGGTGTAGAAGAAACCGGCCTTGGGTAGAGTCAAATGTAATGTCGATGGGGCTTGCTTCGCGGTGAAAAAGAAAATTGGCGCAGGCGCTGTAGTTCGTGATGACGAGGGTGTTATTCGAGCTGCGTTTTGCAAAGTACAACCGGGGGAGTATGAAGCTAACTTGATCGAAGCAGTAGGGCTGCGGGAGGTGCTCAGTTGGATTAAAGCTGAAAGTTTTTCCGAGGTGGATTTTGAGGTTGATTCCCAATTGGTAGTGAGGGCAATCGAGAGAGGAGCCTGTGATTTATCTCTGTTTGGGGATGTAATCGGTGACTGTAGGAAAATATTATTAGAGGTTTCGAACTCCTCTATTTCTTTTGTTAGACTATCAGCGAACCAGGTCGATCATAAGTTAGCTAGGGCATCTGTTTCTATGCCTGATTGTGTTAGTTTGCGGGATTCTATACATGTTCTTATACAGGATGTAAAATCGACTTTTATAATTAATCTATTCGATTCCTTGTTTCAAAAAAAAAAAAAAAGGTAAAAGCTAGATATATACAGATCTCTTTTTAAAATACATACAAAATATAATATAATTATTTTTTATATAAAAATATGTATAATTATTTTTTGAGGCGAAAAAAGTACCATTTTCCTAATTGATCCTCCTTTTTCCGCGGTGAAGGAGCCGATGAGAAGAGAGGGTGATTAAAACAAATTGACCGAATATTTACTTTAAGAAATTACATATTTTAATAAATATTTAAAAGTAATTATTAAATTATAATTAATCTTAAAATAAATATAATAAAATAATATAAAGTTATAAATAGTTTAGAAAATTAGAAAGGGCATATTGCAATAAATTAGAAAGGGCATATTGCAATGAACATAATGGAGGATTGAAAATTTCTATATGTAATGTATTGAAATTACTAAAATACCCTTTGATTGGTACAATAATGATATTACTGATCATTATCCTACCGAATAAAATTATTACGGTACGATATGATAGGACAATTTTTCGATAGAGATTTTACGATACAATAGTTAAGTAGGGCAATTGACAAAAAAATTCCACTCCTACTTAAGGGTTCTTGTTTGCTTCATGCTTTCATCATCTAAAAGAGAAAAATAACTCAAACATAAGTAAAACTAAGTAGATTAGGGTAGTGAGCGGTCAATAGGTAACTTAATACATGTACAAATTTAAAATTGTAAAACTATGTAATTTTAATATTGAAAAGGTGTGGATTTTTTTCGACTTTGGAGAAATAAAATGCTCTTTCCGACTGCAATCCGAGTATTTAGGAATTTTTTTATATTAACTCCAATACACATTGAAAAATAAATGGAATTGGGAACTCGAAATCGAGATTTCCTGTTGAAATTTGGAGAAATTGAAAATGAGCATAGCTACATTAACAGACAAAATCAACTGAAAAGTTTACAACATGCATTAACAATTATTAATTAATAATTATTAATGCATGTTGTAAACTATTTTGTTGATTTTGTCTACTAACCAAGCATTTTTTATCAGAAATTATGCTCACGACTAACAAAGTTAACGGGCCTAACGCCTAACGGCCACTTGATTGAACAACTGTAAAAATTGAAGGACCTAAATGAAAGATTAACCAAATAAATAGTGGTTTGCTAAATGTCACCCCCAAAATTTCTCACTGTCGTCCTCTAATATAAAAAAAATCTCATCTTCCCTCTCGCTCTGTATCTTCGTCATCTCTTTTAGATTAGTGCTCCAATTCCTCCATGTCTCATTTCAAACCCTATCTTTTTTATTCAATCAATACAAACTGCTACATTTAGGTTTAGTATTCACAATTTAACCTAAATTCATGCTAATTACTACTAACTGTTTCTTTATTTTAGAAGTTATTCGTGCCCTAGTTTACGCATTATTCTACGTATGGGAGATTGTGTGTAACTCAGGCAAGAAATGACACTCAAGTGTTTACGCATTGTTTCTCGATTAGACTATTGTTATGTTTGCATATGCAGTTATGAGCTGATTTGATGGTTCTAGAGCTTGTATTCGCCAATTCATACTCCTGCAGTTCTTGTATTGGATTGGCTGAATTTACAAAAAAAAAAAAAAATTAATGGTGTTGACTAGAATCTCTTTTATTGGATGCGAACACTAGTTAGATTTCGTAAATTTATCCGAGACTATATACATATAAATGTATATATGTTTATGCTTGACGTTGGATACTTTGCTTTGATGGTTCTGAATCAAGTAAGTTTTTCCCCACCTCCACCAAAAGTCGTATTTCCCTTTTGCAATGTTACTTTCAAATAGTTTGATTGTCGAAATTCAATATTAGGTATTTTTGGTCTAAAGAAGAATTTGCTAAAAAAAAAAAATTATGGAGGCATTTAGCACCATGACATCCAATAAATAAGAACAATTCCGACTGACTTAAGGGTTAAGAAAATGGGCAACCCCGACTCCTGATGCACGCGGATTTATCTTATCCACGTTGGCTTAGAGCACCATCGGTGGGAAGGGAATGCAGCCTCAATTTTTTTTTTTTTTTAATAAGAACAATTTGTTGGGATTATTTTATAAGGAAAATACTATTATTTTAGAGTTGTACTTCTCTCTCTCTTCTCTCTAGAAGGAACACTCGGAAGCCATTGTTTTCGTTTCCCTCCACCGATCTTCGAGAATTCCCTCCCAAATTCCATACCCTAATTATCTCTCCACATACATACAAAATATATTCATACAGACAGCATCGAATCGTGAGTTAGCGTACACTATTTTGACATCTCTATTCGTTGCTGATCGATTGAAAAAAAATGCGGCTGTAAGAAGTGGAGAGAAGAGAATTATTGTAATGGCGGCGAATTCGAAGCTGGATGGATTAGAAGCCGAGTACTGGATGGAATACTAATACTGTGCGGAGGAACAGGAGGAGAATTAAGGAAGAGGAAGTTGTGAATAAGGAAACCGACGCCGGTTAGGAGTGGGGAGGAAGGAAAGAAAAGTCCGAAAGTTAGGGTTTTGGCACGAGGTCGTGAGGAGGTTGGGGAATAGGAGAAGGAAATGGATGAGTACGATAGCCGTGAACGGAGTGACGATAAGGGATTGGCCGGGGCTGATGACGAGGGCTCTTCTGCTCCCATTCCTGAAAGGGTCCAATTCTCTCTCTCTCTCTCTCTCTCTCTCTCTCTCTCTCTCTCTCGATATATATATATATAGATATTATTTGTGTATTCTTATGCTTGTCTTGTGTATGATATGAAGTTTTACATGTTCCTCTGTTTTGTACCATCAATATCTTTTTATTTTTTTAAATTACAAAGAGTGGCAGAGAAACTTGCTGCTTTAATTTTTACTTGGGAGTATTTTTCAATTTTGAGAGTAGAAATGATTGTGTCCTTGGTGACGGAAAAGATAGAGACTTTAGTCACCATTGTTCAGAACTTTGATGGCTCATTTCATTCTACATGTGTGCTTCCACTTTTAGAAATACTTGATTCTCTTGTGATTTTCCTTCACTTTTTGTTAAAAATTAAAACTAACTACACTGCATTGAGATGATAACTAAAATCTTTACATGGGTCTCAATGCAAGATGTGTGCAAAAGAGACCCTTGGTGAATCTTTTTGTGCTATGATTAGTTTTTCCAGTCCACGATGTCACTTAAATCATATCCATACTTTTATATAATTAAGTGTGCTGTTGTTAACTAGGATAGAAATTGCCTCTTTTCATTACTATTGGAGCTTGTTGCATCATTGGCAGATCAAGTGCATTTTTTATATTTTTGGAATAGTGTAAGAAGTATGCACAACATATTTCAAAACGTAAATCAGGATAGTGATGCACTTGTGATAGTCTCTCCTATCATTGGGGAAAAGTTACTTAAGTGGTATGTTTGCCGACTGTGTGGTAACTTAGTATGCCATTGCACCAAAATGGAAGAGCCATCTAGAGTTAATGGGTAACAGTTGTCACTGTGATTGGGTATGTTGATGTGAACTTGCATCAAGTGTAAGTATGAAATTATGTCATTAGGATTATGATTCGACATATGTTGGTTTTCTTCAACAGGTTCAGGTTGGTGGTTCCCCTTCGTATAAAATTGAACGGAAATTAGGAAAGGGAGGTTTTGGACAAGTGTATGTCGGACGCCGTGAAAGAAGTGGCGCAGGAGCACATGAGGTATGATATTTGCTTGAATCATTTGACATTTGACACAAGAGGTATGGTTCTTTAATGTGTTACATCACTTCTGATCATCTTAGGCAGCGTTGAAATTTGAGCATAGAAGTAGCAAAGGGTGCAATTATGGACCGCCATATGAATGGCAGGTTTACAAGTAAGCCTAAATTAACTTACCTCGCTTTCGATTTTGGAGTTATTTTGCATATATGTTACTAGAAGTTGCTAATGTTCTAATGTGCTTGGGTTGCGGCTTTTCCAGTGCTCTTGGTGGCAGCCATGGTGTGCCGCGTGTGCATTATAAGGGCCGGCAAGGGGACTATTATATAATGGTGTGTGCCTCTTGCTGTCTGACCGCTGTATCATTTTATGATTTGTATGTTTCCTATATCATTTTTAAATGATGCAACAAACATCTGATTATTTTGCAGGTTATGGACATGCTTGGACCTAGCTTGTGGGATGTTTGGAATAACAACTCTCACACGTAATCCTTTGTTAACATTGACTTGAAAATAATAAGTTCTAGAATTGACCAGCTCACATGTGTAGGTTGTCTGATTTCCCACCACCCCCTCTTCTTCAGGATGTCCATTGAAATGGTTGCGTGCATTGCCATTGAAGCCATCTCGATATTGGAGAAGATGCACTCTAAAGGGTAATGATGTTAGCGGTTTTATTAATGATCCTTGAGATGCACCAAAAAATTAACTTTAAGTAGTCTCTTGATATTTCCTTGAAGTGCACAGTCACGCATCAAGTCATCATTGAGATTGGGAAAAATAGAAAAATGTTTTCAATGATTGGGGAAAAGATGATCTTTAGTCCTTTTTGTTAGTATCCCGACAAGTACATACCACTCATGTCTCAACTTATCTCAACTCAGCTTTTGTTCAAATCTCAACTATATACCACCATGTTGTTAAATACATATTATTTGTTGTATACTTTATTATTTCCGTAAGGGTGACAGTGGTTTTAGTCACTTACAATAATTTTAATATGTGTATCCTGTTTTGATGCGACTGTTTGTTTTCCGCAGATACGTACATGGGGATGTTAAGCCTGAGAATTTCTTGCTTGGTCCGCCAGGAAGTCCGGAGGAGAAAAAGCTGTTTCTTGTTGACCTCGGATTAGGTACTTTAGTTGATTTTTTACAGTGTTTATAGCTTCCACCATATTTAATAAATAAGGAATTCAGAAGTATGTCTTTTATATATCAGCAACCAAGTGGAGAGATAGTTCGACAGGGTTGCATGTTGATTATGATCAGCGGCCAGATGTGTTCAGGTCTGGTTCTTTTGACCATTCAGTGCTCACTTCCATCGAGTTTCTTTATCCTTTTATTCATCTGTCTTTCCCTGACACATGATCATTCTGATATTTTAGGGGAACGGTGCGCTATGCTAGTGTGCATGCTCATCTTGGAAGAACAGGAAGCAGAAGGGATGATTTAGAGTCTCTTGCCTACACCCTTGTTTTTCTTCTTCGTGGCAGGCTGCCCTGGCAGGGATATCAGGTTGGCAGCATCTAATTTGTATGGGCTTCTATCTTTATGTCATTTCCTTGTTATTCTTACATAGTGCTCTATTCAGGGAGAGAATAAAGGGTTTCTTGTCTGCAAGAAGAAGATGGCGACTTCCCCGGAAGCACTCTGTTGCTTTTGTCCGGCACCTTTCCGTCAGTTTGTTGAGTATGTTGTGAATCTGAAGTTTGATGAGGAGCCCGATTATGCAAAATATGTTTCACTTTTTGACGGTATAGTTGGTCCAAATCCAGACATCAGACCAATTAATACTGATGGTGCGCAGAAGGTGCTTTTTCTAGTCTTTGACCTTATTTAACGTGACGTGGAATTGCCCTGTACTTCCATTTGTTTGTTTTTAACATATGTTGACATGCACTGTAGCTTATATGTCAAGTTGGCCAAAAGAGAGGAAGACTGACATTGGAAGACGATGATGACGAGCAACCAAAGAAGAAAGTCCGTATGGGAATGCCTGCAACACAATGGATTAGTGTTTATAATGCTCGCCGTCCAATGAAGCAAAGGTGTGCTCAATTAACATGTTGAACCCTTTTCTGTCGAAACCTGTACTTATGGACAATGGAGTAATGTTTATGTGTTTTTGTAGATATCACTATAACGTGGCTGATGATAGACTTCCTCAACATATTGAGAGAGGCAATCAAGATGGGTTGTTTATTAGCAGTGTAGCATCTTCTACAAACCTATGGGCTCTTATCATGGATGCAGGGACTGGATTCAGTGGTCAAGTTTATGAACTCTCTCCATATTTTCTTCACAAGGTTGGTCACTGTAGCGGGTAGCCTACTATGGACAAATGTCCGAGCAATATGCATTCAATGATGTTTGACGACTTGCATGATTTCAATATACTGTGCTATGCCTTCACAATGCATGTAATGGAATGTAAGTTTGTTCTAAATCTACCAGCTAACATCTTAGCATTTTTTTTTCTTTGTTGTAAGGACTGGATAATGGAACAATGGGAAAAGGGTTTTTACATTAGTGCTCTAGCAGGGGCTAACAATGGAAGCTCTTTAGTAGTAATGTCAACAGGTTAGTGTTAATGATGCACAGCTGTAACGGTATATTCTGATCCTGGTATCTGGTCCACTTAACTTTCGTCCTAATAACTAATGCAGGTACTCCATATGTACAGCAGTCTTATAAAGTCAGCGAATCATTTCCATTCAAGTGGATAAATAAGAAATGGAAGGAGGGCTTCTATGTCACTGCCATGGCAACTGCTGGAAATAGATGGGCAATTGTTATGTCTCGTGGCGCTGGATTCTCCGATCAGGTTCATTGCATTTTTTTAGAATATTTCAGTTGAGTCATCAAAGTTCAAATGACGAATCCCTGATTAATATCCCATTTTCTTCCAGGTTGTAGAATTAGACTTTTTATATCCTAGTGAAGGCATCCATAAGAGATGGGATGCTGGTTACCGTATCACATCTACTGCAGCTACTTGGGACCAGGCTGCTTTTGTTCTTAGTGTACCAAGAAGAAAGCCTTCAGATGAAACACAAGAAACGCTTCGGACTTCTGCTTTTCCTAGTACACATGTTAAGGTTGTTAATTCAGATTTATGGTTTAACATTGCACTAACATTAAAATAGAACTCGACGTAACCTGTGCTATTTTTGTGCAGGAGAAATGGGCAAAAAATCTTTACATTGCATCTATGTGTTATGGTCGAACTGTCTCATGAGCTGCCACAATTTTGTCCGGGACTTCCCGTCTGAGGATTACAAAGCTTGTTTTTGCCATTTACTTCTATCAGTGATTGCTTTATATTCTGCTGTTAAGCACCTAATCATGTTATCTGGAGTTGATGTTGAGCCCTAGCACATAGAAGTATTATTAACACCTGTGCAGTGCACTGCTGGTCAGTTGTGTCAAAATGCTTTAAGCAGTCCATGCCCGTTGATGGTTGTATTTCGTAGACGAGAAAGTGTATAGTTTGAACAATAATCACTTACCTAAGACTTGTGTACAGGCTGTTCTTCGTTAGATTTTTTTCTTCAGAAAATAGAATAACTTCCTTCTTCTAGCTCTTTTTTTTTCTAGGATTTACATCCCTGTTGCCCTTTTCTGCTGGGATGTCTGATATGATCTGAAAGTGGATCTTACTTATTCTGTATATATTTGGAGCAGCTGCTTTGGCTGGTCATTGGGCTTTTTTCTTTTATTTATTCTACCCGTGTTCATCTCATTGGTATCTACCAATTTCTGCCATGCATGGGGCATTTCACCTGTCCATATCTGGAAAAAAGTTCTCCTTGATGACTGCACAAGTATCAAATCTGCTGAGTATATTACTGCAGCAAGACTGATGAGGGTTTGCAAAGGCTGATGATAATTGTTTTGTGCTTTTAATATCATCAATTTTAGTTTGATGGTAGTTTTCTTACAAATTTGGAAGCTGGTAATCCTGATCAGCAAGTATGAAAAGCTTCTTCGTGCACTACTAAGTATCATAATCTGCAAATATTCTGTTTACATATACCTTGATTTTATACAAGGTTGCAACTGTTTGTGATTAATTGGGCTACATATCTAACTTTCTAAGCCAAAACTTTCAACTCATTTTCCTTCTGAAAGAATGTCTAGTGAAAAGTACCAACCTGGGATACTCTTACCTGAGCAATTGTGGCGAGCATCAGAATGCAAAGATGTACCAGCAGGCAGTTCAGAGCTTGTGATGATTTGAGTGCTCAACTGGTAAGTTATTTCCTGCTTTTCTCATTGCTTATTATCTTCTATCGTGGCTTGATGATTATCTCTTCTTGGTGTTAAATGCAAAGCTTGATGTCTCAGGAACTTGAACATTTTTACAGAGGTTGCCCCTTTTTAGAGTCGACTCAAAATTGTTAATCCCAGAACTGAGATTTTACGCTGTCTGTGGAGGTCGATGATCCAGTTGATGTCCAAAATACCAATACCTTTTTTAGGTATTGGAGTACAAATTTCTCTCTTGTTTCATACAGCTTTAGCTCTTTTTATTCTCGACATATGTACTGTTTTCTTTTTTCATTTTTGACCAGATTTCTTCGTTGGGGTGCAAAACTATTCGAACTAGTGGAGGTCATCTCCCTAGTTGTTATGATGCCTTCATCCTCTCAGCTCTGCTGGATAGCTTGCATTGTTTAGTTATCAATTAGCAACAATTAGAACAAAATAGAACAGCTAGAAATTGATATTTGTGACGTTCACATGTAATTGTCACTGACACTAGATCAATTGTTTTAGACATCAACTTTATCTCTTTCATAATTTGAGCAGGGAAACAAATTGGATGAGTACTTACTGTGGATTATAGCCAGTTGGAGTACCAGATTTGAGAACTTCTATCTGGTGTTCTAATATTTTTTTTTTTTTTAATCTGGTGTTCTAATAAGAGAAAGGCCATTGTGGAAGTACTGTTGACTTGTATTAAAGCAAGTTTTGTAACTTCTAACCTCTTTATACGTAAAATGACATTGCATTTTGTTTACGTCTCTCTTACCTGTGGAAGTAAGCTACCATCTCCCTGATTGATAAATTTCTCCCGTCTGTTCTTTTCCTTCTGCCCCTTATTATCTGTTAATCCTGTTTGTTGTCCATTGGCACAAGAAAAGCTACTGTGTATCAGCAAATATCAAAACTTATCTGACAAATTATTGTTTCTTTCAGAAATGTTCAGAAACTTAGGGGGCTGTTCAAGAATGACCCGAGAAGCTGCTATTATTAACATTCATATCTGTTAATCAACTAGCAAATACATCTCTTAAGAAAGATCCCTTTCCTCTGAATTCACATGTATAAAAAATTGTGCTTATGATAATTGCAGATCTCTCTCTCTCTCTCTCTCTCTCTCTAGCTATCTCTCTCCGTGTGATGGAATTTTGCGGAGGGTTTTACTTTCAGTGTTTGTAAGAATGCTGCATTTGAGGGATTTCGTTTTCTTTCTTGATGAGAATGCTGCAGGGTTTACGTCTTTCGATGCAAAAATCCAGCCAACAACGCTGTTTACAGTGGGATGGAGTTAGGATCATTTCCAGGCCATATCTTCTTTTGCTTCAACTGTTACCAAGTGCTGGTTCCTTTTCAAAATGAGTCAAAATTTGTCCCAAAATCAGTCAACTTTTTTAAAATCAACCATTTTAAAGAGATTTGATTTAATAAGATTATACCATTTGAAAATTACACCAAGAATGCTATACATTTTGGACATGATAATTTTTAAAGAGATGTTTTAGATTTATCTAAATATCAAATAAAAAATAAATGAAGATGATTTAAAATTAATATTCACATTGAGAAGGGAAGGGAGTGACAAGTTCGGCTTAGCTACAGAAGTAAAATTGCCTAAACTTTGTTCAACATACCATCGTTTGTATAGGTGGCATCCTATATCAGGCTGGTCCCTGGAATATGTATCTTTTTTTCTTTTTATGAAATTGTACCATTCCATCCATCCTTAAATGAGTGTTTTGTTTAATTTTTGAAAAGCGAACTAATATATTATTAAGATAATTGTCTTAAATATCGGTAACACTATTAAGTTGGCCGGAAAATGAACTGAGAATCGAGATAAGATATATATATATACAGCTTTAGCTGGCCAAAGTCATCATACCAATATATGATTTCCTAGAGTATTTGTAGTAATGCTAATAAATACAAAAGCTAATTGATAGCTATCTCGAACACATGACAAAAGTACCCAGTTCAAAACAGAGCAAAATTTTGATCCATATGCTACCCCCCTTCCCCAGTGCCATTAATCTGTTGGCCGGCAACATAATCTCTTCAACCTCACAGTTTCCTGCAGTTCAGCAAAAAAAAAAAAAAAAAAAAAAAAAAAAAAAAAAAAAAAAAAAAACTATCAACACAAATGTTTTAAACTAATAAACTTCCATCAGCGTTGAAATCACAATAAACAGACCAAGAGTCGAAGTTTATACGTAAAGCTATATCCGGAAGAGATGCAATCCAGTGATTCATTTCACATCATGTCCCCTGGCTTATTTTGCTGCAGCTTGCAAATCAGACGACCTTTGACTGCTTGCAAGCAGCGCTTTTATTTTCAGTCGAGCTTGAGCACCACGATTTTACTCTTAAGCCGAGGAATGTTTTTCAAACTAGACTTGATTATTACTAGACTTCGATTTTACTCTTAAAAGAAAGGTACATCACTTCTCCCTCTAGCTTTTCTCTCCGAATGTTCGGTGTCTTGCTTTAAGAGTCTTGAGTGGCCCAAAAATTTTCGCTTTGATTATCCTCAATCACTTTATATGTGTATAAATCACTAAGAAATAAGCCTAATAATACCACAAATTATTTTTTTCGAGGGCAGTCCGTAATCCATCCATTACATGTAAAAAGTTGTTTTTACTCTGACCAAATATTTATATAAATTTGCTCATCTTATAAAGATATAAAAATTGCAATTCATAGCAAGGAATGGAGGGAGTATCTTATTAAATGTTAAAAGTTGAGGTGATTAGTCTTATTAAACATTTGAAAAAGAAAAGTAGATTCAATGGTTCGAATGGAGGGAGTATCTTAGAAAACATTAAAATGGCATTATCCCAGTAAGGTTGTGCGAATTGAGTACTTTTTGAAAGGCCATCTTAGTTTATTTAACAACCCTGATGTCACGGCTCACGGCTGACCATGACAAGCCAATATGCACACGCAAATCCCAATTAGCGTGGTCATGTCGGCCTGGGCGGGCACGTTGCCCCTTAACGTCCACGTCATGCCTTTTGGTTCCAACCAACACAGTCCCGTAGCGAGCCGCAGCAGCACATGACATGCACCACAACTTTGGGCTCCGAGCAATTTGGAGTTTGAAGCTCCATTTAATAACGATGCCTTTATTAATGTAGCTTGTAAATATGTAATCTAAGGCGTTATGCCTTTAGTTTTCAGTTTTAGTTTTTTGGTCCTAAACTGCACTTTGTAATGCTCATTACCGGAATAGTGAAAATGTCTGTAAGCGTGACTATATAGGGGGTATAGTCCTTTATACCAAAAAGTCTTGTAATAGCTTTTGTAATCGGATTGCTTGATTTAAGCTCTTAGAATGAATCCTAGCATGAGTTGTTGTGTACTTGTGTTCATTAATTTGATTGCATAAATACTACAAAATTACCATTTTACCCTTTTCGAGCATTTGTTGCCTAAAGCTTGTCGGGTGTTGCCCCGTTGTGGAGCATCGCGACGCACGGCTGTGAGAGCCTCTCGTGCCTACGAGTTGCCGCCCGAAGACGGTTGGTATCGGAGCATAAAGCTCTTTTGCCTCCACAAGTGACGTAGGGGATTGTAGGAAAGATGGCACTTTCGAACCGACAGAGCACAGAAACGTTCGAAGTTGAAGTCGCTAATTTGCGGGTAAACGTGGGACGAATTCCCGCGCTCCTAGATAAAGTTGAGGAGCTAGAAAACGATCTGAAGGCCAATGAGATCCAACATGCCGAGAACATGGACGCTGTTAGAGCAGAAATGGAGGACCTGGTGAGCCACGTGATACTGATGTCTCGGGCCATGGCTAACAACCCTGATGGTGGGGAAAGGAGAGCTAAGAAGGCAAAGATTCATGAACCGAGACCGTTTAGGGGGGGGGGGGGCGGCTAGGAGCGCAAAGGAAGTAGAGAACTTCCTTTTTTGATATGGAACATTACGTCTGTACCGCGAAGGTGAAAGACGATGATGAGAAAGTCAATACGACTGTGATGTATCTTACCGATAATGAGAAACAATGGTGGAGAAGCAAGCATCACAAAGCCACGGCCGGCCCGGACTAGATCACCTCAAGGGACGACATGAAGAGATCAACAAGTGTATATGTTTTGGTTATCATGTAAATATCTCCCTCTTAACTTGTGTTTCTTCTTTTTTCCTTAATTTATTTCTGGTATCCAACATGCTAACGTGGATATGGGAGTAAGCAAGTGCTCCCATGGGCCATGGTACTTGTCACGATTCCATTAATGGAAATATTTGGTAATGAGAAAAAGCACCAATGCACAGAAACACTTCCCATGTATATTGATATTGGTTGTCAAGATTAATTTTTTTCATTCTAGATGTGCAAGAACCAATATCAAATATATCATGAGAACAGCTTAAGAACACAGAAGAGTAGAAAGGACTGCTGGAAAGGAGGATCTAGACTTTAGACTCACCTCAGTGTCATCATGGTCATATCGAATCAAGAATAGGCATCTGCAACCCCTTATGTCATGCAACTTCCTTTGAATCTCTACAATATGTGCATCGTAGTATCTTGCTTGCTCATTTCTTTCCTAACAGTGTACCAAGAGAGGCTAAAAGGTCAGCAAGCAATCATTAGATGATGCCCTGTGCTTTTCAAACATTTATACGCAATTTTCTTTTACCTGGAAGCACAGTACAAGATCACCCATCTTGACTTTGCCACATTCCGAATGTTCCAGAGGAAGAGAACGCCTGCGCACCTCCTTCACATGAACCCATTCGTCTTCCTCTGATCCAAATCCAACATATCTCACACGAACTTCCTGCAACAGATGTCATTTTATGTTAGTGTTTATATATAAATTGCATGGCAATACTCTCCATGACATTGAGACAATAATTTATTCCTGTTGAAAAATATACGACACAGGGGTGAGAAAAAACAAAAACTTAAATACTCTAAATCACAATCTAGTACGAAATGGACAAGGTAGTGTACTTTTCTATTCTTTTCAAAAAAAAGCATCACACCCTTTTACAAATTGGATACCTCGTAATAAAACCCTAAGAACCCCAATAAAAAACATAATACATCCTAGAACTCTAAACGCCTAAAACCCTGAATCCATAAGCCTCTATAAAACTTGAGAACCCTAAAGTTCAGAAAACCCCAAAAACCATCTCAAGTCTAAACAAACAGCATATATGCACGAGAGTGAATTTTTGGGAGACAGATGATAGCCAGTGGGTCCTTAAAATAATACATCACTTTTCTGTTAAGTCAATTTGGAATTTTAAAATTGATAGCCCAATCAGTAGTACACTGCAATTTGTAAGAACAAGAGTACGCTACTTTCGTTGAAAAAATCAGGTGTGCTACCTTTTTTCACAAACTATTCCAATTAGAATCCCACAAATACTCCAACGGAATATTGGGAGGGGTAGGGTGACATCAATGAGCCCAGCTACTTAATATATAATCAGGTCGAGTTGAGCTCTAGATTTACTAGATAGAGGGAACCTATAATCAACCCCCAGTGCCCGACTCAATTACTTCACGGACAAGCAATAAAGAAGCCAAGCTCAAGCGACAAAACATATGCATCAAATAACGTAAGATTGACATATGTATATTTTGTGTTTAGCTGACTTAATTGAACCCAACTGGAGCTGCCTCATTTGTACCTGAAGTTCAAAAGCCCATCTCGAACCCAACATAAGTGAGTCGAGTCAGGTCGGGTCGAGTTTCAAACGAGTTAGCCAGCCAAACTTGAGCTGGATTGGTTTATCAAACAGCCATATACGCATTTGAAAAAGGAGGGCAATACGGCTTATTACAACAACTTACAGGTTCACCGGAATTAAGAAATCTGTGAGCCAGAAACGTATCCACGTCGTACCTGTGAATCCGAAAGAATAAATGATAAGAGAAGTAATATTTCACAACTATTACAAGCTATGCTTCGGTGAACTATGAGATCATCACAAGAACACAACTACGTCGGCAAGTCACAAAAAACACAAGAAACCAGACAACAGTATGCGGTAGTTCAGTCCATCTAGATCACCGTGAATAGACGTTAGGATATTTCATTTGATCAACTGAATGACTGTAAGCAGACTTGCTAAATGCATAGTCAAACTCTTGGAAGTTTAACACAAATAATTAGAATTTACACTTACTTCCTTTAGAATGATAATAAACAGAAATAAACATAAAGACCAGGAGTTGCTCACTCTCGTCCATACTTTAGATGATATCATCCACAGTTTAGATGTAATAAGTTCACCTCCATTAGGAAACTAATGGTCATACTGATGGAATACAAATTTCTTCTGTTATGAAAAATTTAAGGAACACCTCATACGTATACATAGACACATGATGGCAAGATATAAAAATCTAAATTAAGCGATAGGAGATGCTAGAGACCACGCAGCATAAATATTTGTGAATAAGTATGTTGTGCAAAAGGAAGAAAAACCAAGAGAATCGACATAACCATCTAGTCGTTCATTGCTGGTTCAGCTACATGAACAGACAGTTCTTTACTAAGATTGAGTACAAACTATACCCTACATGTTTTTTGGTATCAAAGGAAAATCACATAATTTTGGTAGTATATAATGGGTAAAGAATTAATAAACATTAGGTTTAAGCGTATGAATTATGATATATAAGCTTCATGAGTGGATTATATGCATGAGTCTGAGTATTTCCAATAAAATGACGACTATGTCAAACAATCACTATCAAATTTGAGTTGAGCTCAAGGGAATAATAGCAGGCGAACCAAATCATGTCAATAATGATTTTAAGACAGGAGAGGTATTAACAACGGTGTAATGATGCATCCATTGCTTATACGAAAACTTCCGACGCCTAACAACTGCAGATGAGTTTATTCTCCCCGAGTTTGATGTAGACTTACCATGCACCATCTTTTGATGACCTAGCCTCAAATTCCAACTCTGACAGTCCCAGAAGCTTTTCTGCATGTAAAATAATGAAAGTTAACTTGGGCCTATATAGTAAAAACTTTAAGGGTAATAACTAAAAACACAGAGAAAGAATGTGGGTTCTGAAATAGTAGTATGCTGGCATTGAGACCATAATAACTTGGAAATACAAGGTGCAGACACGAAAACATGAGATGCGAACAATATAAAAAACTTCAGGAGCAATTTGCAACATGAATACAGGACACCAAACAAAGAAAAGAAAAATGAAATTTTACCAATATTTGCAGAATCAGAAGACTAAATAAATCTAAGTACATGGCAAAATTTAAAATGCCAAATGTACAAAAAACGTACAAGGAACAAGCAGAATAAAGACATGTGAAGACCAAGTACAAACCTAAAATGTCTCTTTGACTCTAGAATGAGGCTCATTACCCTTCGAAATTCATACATTCCTATATTAAACAAATTACCTTTGACCATTCCTATATTAAACAAATTACCTTTGACCAAACAAATTCTTCTCTAGCATAGAACTCCACCATACAATCAGGTTCTACTAAAATGGCCTTACAACTGTGCATAAGAAAACAGGTTTAAGGCATTTTTACAATTCGATTGCTATAGCTTAGTATGTAGCTGATCAACAGTTGTATGCACTTCTTTTCTTAATATACACCACCATTATGCTTACGAGTCTCATTTTCCAATCATATTCATTCAAAGACAAGGTAATAGAGTTTGAACAACAGAAACTCTACTAAAAAGAATGTTTTCCATTTCATTCCTTTAAATTAAGTAAAAAAATGATTTCAACATTTAACCTGGACAAAGAGCAACTCCCTCCGCTCAAAATGTTTTTGAGAGAAATTCTGTCCCAAAATGAGAGTAAATTTTTGAAGAAGTTAATTCATTCACCTTTGTGAAAAAAAGTACTATACCCATACCTGGGTATAGTACTAACTCTCAAACTTTGAGAGGTACATTAACACACTAACCAATGTCGTTAACTTAAGTAACCTAAGTTAACCGTTTCAAATAAGAAACAAAAATCTAAACAAAAAAAGGAAAAGGTAAACCAATAGAGATCATTTCACTCAATTTATAGTACTAATTAGTGGGTTAGTTTCCCGCCTCACTTGATCGGACAATTTTACCCCTCAAAGTTTGAGTTAATGTCAACTTACCGGAATAAATTTGACAGAGTGGTGAATTTGCAAAGAAAAATAAGTTGAACTTGCAAGAAAAATTAGTTCAATGTACGGAATACAATAGGTGACTAGTTCAATGGTATTTTTTGCAGTTTTGCCTATGTTTTATTATCCGCTTGCAACGCTATAGTGGTACCACTAAGGGTGATTATGTACTTGTGCCACTAATTTTGTTTATGTCTTCCACTTCCTTAATTTTCACATACCACTCAAAGTTTGAAACTCATTATGAGACGGAGGGAGTTATTAGAGTATAGAGTTACTGTATCTTAAACGGAGAAAATAGTTAAAACTCGTAGGCTCTTCTTGTAAGTGGTCAATTATACTCTCTTGAATCAGAAGAGAAATACTTGTTAATGGACCACTTATGGATATTTATAAGCAATTAACCGGAATCATTTAGAACACCTTTAGACACTTGATAACTTCCATTCTCATTGTTCAATCCATGAGCCTCTGGGCCAACTGCCAATTTGAAGGGAACATTCGATGAATTGTCTTTTGACAGTTGGACTTGCTGCCTATTCTGGAACCAGCTTTCAACCTAAATTACAAGCACATAATTAGACTTCTGCAAACATTCTAAACAAACAAGAAGATATTGTATGCCAAAGAACAGAATCAAGTAGAGGACTAGGAGGTAGGGTAGGGACCTCAGTCCACTTCAAAATAGGCTTCCCGATACGACCTTTAGAGCAGCTGCATAGCAAGAAAAATCAACGGTGCTTAGCATCCATCATTAAAAATAATGCAGGAGAGACACACAACTTACTTGAAACCTCTGGTCAGTTTCTTAAACAACTCCGTGTCCAGAGTCTTTTCCCCAGATTCCTCGAGTACTTTCTCCATTTTCTCGATCTGTTAGGGCCAAGAGAAGAAACATATAACTAGGCCTTTCGGCAAGAGATATGGGTGGAAAAAACTAGGAAATCGAAGAGATGTGCTTTCACTTGATGCTTAAAATAAGAAAAGGGTTGAAAATGTGTAAATTTCCTTCAATAACCCACAATGTGAGGTTCATAATCATTCCTTACAAAAAGTAAGGATAAAGCTGTAGGGAAGGATGACCCGAAAACAAAATGTAACTTTTCAAGTGGGACGGAGGGAGTAACTAATAACTATTATCAAGTGGCGCTTCCATCTTCGCAGAGAAAATGAAAGCCTAAGAATCATGATCTGTATTTGATGGCAGAAATAAACTGCCTTCTGCCCCTAAATAAGATCCAACGTTTGAGTTTCTGTTTTGTCCCTAAATTAGTTTCATAGTTAGGTTAACTGCAATCATAAAACTTGAGTCACAAGGCTAAAAATAATTTTAATGTAGAGCAAAAATGATCCACAATAGGGGGCAGGTATAGCAATTGTCACCAAACTAAAGAATCTTTGTTTCATTTTTTTTCTCTCTTTTCTTTTTATTATTGAGAAGTTACAGTAGAGGAATTTCCTAATTCAAAGGTTGCCAAGAAATTCTAAGAAAACGATTTAAAGTGGTGCTTGATAAACACATTGAAGGTTGGCAATAAAAACGGATGGCCTACTACAGACATAAATGGCAAGGTTATGGAACATCAAAAGCGAAGTGAATAATTTATAGGAATGGCAACTAATAACTAAACATTTATCCACAAAACCAACACAAAAAGTTAAGAGTTAATACTTGAGAAGGGCTTCCTAAACCCAAGACTCTCTACCAGAGTTGACTACTTGCAGAAAATTGAAAATTTTGAGCACATGAACATGAACTATGTCATCTCAAAAGTGTAAAATTTTCATATACTTTTGATGCAGTTGAAACAAAAGGCAGCCTGACATAGTGATTTAGTTTGTCTACTAAAATAATCTTTAGCAAACATCCAATTTTATAAATAAGAGGCCAATCCCAATGATCTGCCAATTTCCGCACACTGAAATAACAACAGAAAATAGAGTGAGATTATAACATCAATAATATTACAATTTATTCTCCAAATTTATGTCCTAATTTAGTATTTAAAAACCAGTCCCCTCGTGACCATAAGAAAAAAAGCAAAACTATGTGTTTAATACTAACTTTTTCAGTGTACAGTGTGCCTATCACCCTTCAAAAAAAATCATGCAAAACCATGAGCATACACAGCTTTCTTATGTTGTTATATAAGAGGGTAACAAAACAACCTTATGGAACTTCTTAACATTGCCTTCAAATGTCATTCATAATAGAACACACAATAAGAATATCTATGGAGTTTTAAGTGTCATTTTTCTTTATGTACGTAACGCCACTCTTTAATATGAACGGAGCGAAAAAAAATAGACAACTGCTATGACATCTCCATATCCCCGATCTTATTATGAAAATAATATTAAAACTAATTAAATATTCAAAACCAGCTCAACAGTGTCTTTCCCAATCCCAACTACTTGGGGTTGTCAAAAATAAATTTCCAGAGTGAAACTTCTCCACGAGACCGGCTAGTTGATTGCACTCGCAACCAAAGCGAATCTCAATCAAATGCAACAATTTCGAACAACATAAGACCAACACGCTAAGTGAGTCCAAAAAACAAAATTCCCAGGAGAAGTACCAGACACACAAGCATGACAATCAAGTCAGGTCAACATCTAAGATTAGATAGCTTTCAAATCCGTAAAGTCGAATCGATGTACCACCCAATATACACATAAGCAATAAAGGCTAAAGCTCTAAGTATAATTAAAACCAATAAGTAGCGCATGCAAACCCAACAAATCTTATAAGCCAAATAACATTACACCCGAAAATGAGTGGCATGCATAAAACCAAAGCACAATCTAAACCCCAAAAACGATTGAGACCCACTAACAGAAAATAAAGATGGTACAAAATGGTCCATTAATACCCAGATTTCCAGTACTGCAATTCTCAGTGCCTGTTCTAAGGTTTTATGACCATTAACCCTAACAAGACTTTGCACTCAATGAACATGACAACCAAAATTCATCCTTGGAAAATCATTTACCTCGCGGGGAGTTAGCCGGACCCACGAATGATATAAATACTATGGTCGCTTTGGAATTCATACTCATTCCAGGAAAAAAGAGGGTATCCAGATGGAAAATATTGAGGTACGCAAGGTAATCATGCTTAGTTCCAATCATATTTTAAACTACTCGGACCCCAATAAATTGATACAACAAGCACAGATGTAAACCCCATAAAAGCAAGACTGCAACAAGCTGAAAACTGTATGGCCAATCATTGTTTAAAAAGAAAGGGGAAAAAGGAAGGGGGAAATAGAGAGAGAGGAGAGCTAGATGAATAAAATGGTAGATAGAAGGTAAAGGTTTAAAAAATGGGGAAAAATGTAGGGGTGAAGGGGAGGGGAAATACCTCAGCCTTAGTGAAGCCAGAGAAAACCTTTCTTTCTCTTGGCCGGAGACGATCCATCTGTGAAAATCAATGGAAGGGCTGTTGTTTGTTTTTAGGAACATGTACTGAGAGAGAGAGAGAGAGAGAGAGAGAGAGACTGAGAAGGGGCGCAAAAGAGGTTTTTCTTTATTCTCTTTGAATTGATTTGTTTACTTTAGGGAATTTGTTTGGGCGCGTTTCCCCATTGTCGTTCGTTTTTGCTACTCCACTCCTGCCTGCCTCCTGCCTCAATGTTTTGTGTTCTATTTCGTCCGTTCTTTTTTTGTTAATCTCTGTACTAATTTTCTAACTATGATTGCGATGAGGAAATGGATTCTTGATGAAATCTCTATTACAATAAAGGGTGGTAAATTTTACGAGCTGGTGAATAGTAATGTTTAGGTATAATTTTTAAGACTAAGAGGGAGGGAAAATGTGTATATGTGAGAGAGAGAAAGATCGATGTGTGTGCATGGATGGATGTGTATGTTTTATTTCATTCTTTTTTATTGGTGTGTGTGCGTGGGTGTGGGTGTGTTTTATTTCTTTCTTTTTTATTTTTTTAATAGCATATATTTTTTAATAAATTATTTTTTTCTTTCTTTTTATAAATATTTTTATTAGAATTAATCTTTTTTAATTCATTCAAATATTTTTTTAATATTAATTTATATAATTATGTCACGTGTCCTCGGACACGGGCTTTTACTAGTGATATGATAATTTATAGGCTTAATTATAATAAAGGATTACATAATATTACTTTGATTTTTAGGTGATGTTTGTTTATTTTAAGTGCTGAATATCGAAGTTTATAAATAAATCTGAATATATTTGAAGAATTAAAAAGTAGCATTTGAAAGCTGAACAAGTAAAACTGTTTGGTTATTAAAATGAATGGATTATCTAAATATTATATATATTGTCCATTCTAACCCTCTCATATAGGTTATTTATTGTTTATAATTGCTGAAAGCAATATGAATATATTTTCATTATGAATTTATTACTTACAAAATAAAAAAATTATAATATATTTACTATGTATATTAAGTTTATTAAAGGTATTTACCTAATTATTTCTATGTAGCTACTTAATTATATATTACCTTAATTTTAAATTTAATTTAATTTAATTTAGTATTGATATTATTATTTGATATATATATTTAAGATGTTTTAGAATCTAAAAATTATTTCTTTTTATGATTACCAAATAAATTATTAATCATATTTAAATGAGGCATATTGTTACATTTATTTTATTGATACATTTCATATTTTTATCTAATTTTTAAAAAAGTTATAAGAAAAAAGTTCTATAATAGAAAAATAAATTTATAAGAACAAATTTTTGAATAAAAAGAAAAATTATAAGAACAAAGTAGTAGAATAAAATAGTAATTTTAGTTGATACATATAAAATACAAATATAATCCCATTTTATTTTAATTTTATGCATAAGAAATTAAAAATTTTATATATAAAAGTGACGTATAATTTAAAAATTCAAAATTTTATTAAAATTAATTTTAAATTTTAAATTTTTAAAAATTTAAATTTATTTTAAATTTTAAAAATTTAAATTTTATTAAACTAAATATAAAAAGTTAAAAATAAAGATAAAAGTAATAATAATAAATTTAAATAATTTTTAAAATGATAAAATTGTTCAAAAGATGTTTTAGATATGGGTCTTAACTAATCGGTTTTAGTTTTAAGGTTGATTGGTTAAGACATTTTAAGCTGCTTTCAGATCTGAAAGAGACAAATTACAAATTAGTCTAATTTCTAAGTTGTCTGGTTAAGTCCCCCCTTTCGGATGTTCATTAAACTCAAACAAACAACACCTTACTTAAAAAGGATATCACATTATTTCTTCTTAAAAAAATGTGTAATATTATTAATTCATCAATCTAAACCTTATTCGACTCAATTTTCTTAAATTTAAAGAATATATAGGTTATTTAATATCAATAGAATTGGATCGGATTATATATAAATTGATGAATTAATAATAATTGCATTTGTTTTTTAGAAAGAAACACAACGATAGCTTTTTTGAATAAAAGTGATAATACATAATTTTTTGTATAGTTAATCCTATTTTATAACGACTAAAAAATATATAAAAATTAAATAATTTTGAAACCCATAAAAATATAAATATCTATCTCCTGTCGATTTTATGATAGAAGCCAAGATTTTAAAGGTTATCTACGAGTACTCCTTCCGTAAAGTGTTATATTGACTCGATTGAGAATAGTGAAGTATTTGATTTGACATATTATTTTAGGACATTTAGTTGAAGTAAGTAAAAAAAATGTGCGTTTGGATGAGTGATTTATTGATTTGGTTTTTGGGTTTTTGTAATGATTATAGTAAAAAGTAAGAGAGAGATAGAGAGAAAAAGTGTGAGACCAATGAGAGAGAAAAATCAAAAATCAGAAAACCTGGGTGAAAATCAGGAGAACGCAACCTAAGTATTTGTAATTTATAGTAAACGGATTAGCTGATATTCCCACTAGTTGTAAGAGGTTAGCAATGTTTTCATTTTTACTTTTTCAAAATGTACTCACTTTTTAATTTTTAATATTTATTTGAAGGGGTAAAAATGTCAAAATCGTGTATAAAAAAATGTGTTTTGATTTAATACATGTGAAAAGTATATATGCAATGATTGAAACATTGATTATGAGAATGATTGAGATGATAATTAATTATCAATCATATTTTTCTATACACGATTTTGACATTTTTACCCCTTCAAATAAATATTAAAAATTAAAAAGTGAGTACATTTTGAAAAAGTAAAAATGAAAACATTGCTAACCTCTTACAACTAGTGGGAATATCAGCTAATCCGTTTACTATAAATTACAAATACTTAGGTTGCGTTCTCCTGATTTTCACCCAGGTTTTCTGATTTTTGATTTTTCTCTCTCATTGGTCTCACACTTTTTCTCTCTATCTCTCTCTTACTTTTTACTATAATCATTACAAAAACCCAAAAACCAAATCAATAAATCACTCATCCAAACGCACATTTTTTTTACTTACTTCAACTAAATGTCCTAAAATAATATGTCAAATCAAATACTTCACTATTCTCAATCGAGTCAATATAACACTTTACGGAAGGAGTACTCGTAGATAACCTTTAAAATCTTGGCTTCTATCATAAAATCGACAGGAGATAGATATTTATATTTTTATGGGTTTCAAAATTATTTAATTTTTATATATTTTTTAGTCGTTATAAAATAGGATTAACTATACAAAAAATTATGTATTATCACTTTTATTCAAAAAAGCTATCGTTGTGTTTCTTTCTAAAAAACAAATGCAATTATTATTAATTCATCAATTTATATATAATCCGATCCAATTCTATTGATATTAAATAACCTATATATTCTTTAAATTTAAGAAAATTGAGTCGAATAAGGTTTAGATTGATGAATTAATAATATTACACATTTTTTTAAGAAGAAATAATGTGATATCCTTTTTAAGTAAGGTGTTGTTTGTTTGAGTTTAATGAACATCCGAAAGGGGGGACTTAACCAGACAACTTAGAAATTAGACTAATTTGTAATTTGTCTCTTTCAGATCTGAAAGCAGCTTAAAATGTCTTAACCAATCAACCTTAAAACTAAAACCGATTAGTTAAGACCCATATCTAAAACATCTTTTGAACAATTTTATCATTTTAAAAATTATTTAAATTTATTATTATTACTTTTATCTTTATTTTTAACTTTTTATATTTAGTTTAATAAAATTTAAATTTTTAAAATTTAAAATAAATTTAAATTTTTAAAAATTTAAAATTTAAAATTAATTTTAATAAAATTTTGAATTTTTAAATTATACGTCACTTTTATATATAAAATTTTTAATTTCTTATGCATAAAATTAAAATAAAATGGGATTATATTTGTATTTTATATGTATCAACTAAAATTACTATTTTATTCTACTACTTTGTTCTTATAATTTTTCTTTTTATTCAAAAATTTGTTCTTATAAATTTATTTTTCTATTATAGAACTTTTTTCTTATAACTTTTTTAAAAATTAGATAAAAATATGAAATGTATCAATAAAATAAATGTAACAATATGCCTCATTTAAATATGATTAATAATTTATTTGGTAATCATAAAAAGAAATAATTTTTAGATTCTAAAACATCTTAAATATATATATCAAATAATAATATCAATACTAAATTAAATTAAATTAAATTTAAAATTAAGGTAATATATAATTAAGTAGCTACATAGAAATAATTAGGTAAATACCTTTAATAAACTTAATATACATAGTAAATATATTATAATTTTTTTATTTTGTAAGTAATAAATTCATAATGAAAATATATTCATATTGCTTTCAGCAATTATAAACAATAAATAACCTATATGAGAGGGTTAGAATGGACAATATATATAATATTTAGATAATCCATTCATTTTAATAACCAAACAGTTTTACTTGTTCAGCTTTCAAATGCTACTTTTTAATTCTTCAAATATATTCAGATTTATTTATAAACTTCGATATTCAGCACTTAAAATAAACAAACATCACCTAAAAATCAAAGTAATATTATGTAATCCTTTATTATAATTAAGCCTATAAATTATCATATCACTAGTAAAAGCCCGTGTCCGAGGACACGTGACATAATTATATAAATTAATATTAAAAAAATATTTGAATGAATTAAAAAAGATTAATTCTAATAAAAATATTTATAAAAAGAAAGAAAAAAATAATTTATTAAAAAATATATGCTATTAAAAAAATAAAAAAGAAAGAAATAAAACACACCCACACCCACGCACACACACCAATAAAAAAGAATGAAATAAAACATACACATCCATCCATGCACACACATCGATCTTTCTCTCTCTCACATATACACATTTTCCCTCCCTCTTAGTCTTAAAAATTATACCTAAACATTACTATTCACCAGCTCGTAAAATTTACCACCCTTTATTGTAATAGAGATTTCATCAAGAATCCATTTCCTCATCGCAATCATAGTTAGAAAATTAGTACAGAGATTAACAAAAAAAGAACGGACGAAATAGAACACAAAACATTGAGGCAGGAGGCAGGCAGGAGTGGAGTAGCAAAAACGAACGACAATGGGGAAACGCGCCCAAACAAATTCCCTAAAGTAAACAAATCAATTCAAAGAGAATAAAGAAAAACCTCTTTTGCGCCCCTTCTCAGTCTCTCTCTCTCTCTCTCTCTCTCTCTCTCAGTACATGTTCCTAAAAACAAACAACAGCCCTTCCATTGATTTTCACAGATGGATCGTCTCCGGCCAAGAGAAAGAAAGGTTTTCTCTGGCTTCACTAAGGCTGAGGTATTTCCCCTCCCCTTCACCCCTACATTTTTCCCCATTTTTTAAACCTTTACCTTCTATCTACCATTTTATTCATCTAGCTCTCCTCTCTCTCTATTTCCCCCTTCCTTTTTCCCCTTTCTTTTTAAACAATGATTGGCCATACAGTTTTCAGCTTGTTGCAGTCTTGCTTTTATGGGGTTTACATCTGTGCTTGTTGTATCAATTTATTGGGGTCCGAGTAGTTTAAAATATGATTGGAACTAAGCATGATTACCTTGCGTACCTCAATATTTTCCATCTGGATACCCTCTTTTTTCCTGGAATGAGTATGAATTCCAAAGCGACCATAGTATTTATATCATTCGTGGGTCCGGCTAACTCCCCGCGAGGTAAATGATTTTCCAAGGATGAATTTTGGTTGTCATGTTCATTGAGTGCAAAGTCTTGTTAGGGTTAATGGTCATAAAACCTTAGAACAGGCACTGAGAATTGCAGTACTGGAAATCTGGGTATTAATGGACCATTTTGTACCATCTTTATTTTCTGTTAGTGGGTCTCAATCGTTTTTGGGGTTTAGATTGTGCTTTGGTTTTATGCATGCCACTCATTTTCGGGTGTAATGTTATTTGGCTTATAAGATTTGTTGGGTTTGCATGCGCTACTTATTGGTTTTAATTATACTTAGAGCTTTAGCCTTTATTGCTTATGTGTATATTGGGTGGTACATCGATTCGACTTTACGGATTTGAAAGCTATCTAATCTTAGATGTTGACCTGACTTGATTGTCATGCTTGTGTGTCTGGTACTTCTCCTGGGAATTTTGTTTTTTGGACTCACTTAGCGTGTTGGTCTTATGTTGTTCGAAATTGTTGCATTTGATTGAGATTCGCTTTGGTTGCGAGTGCAATCAACTAGCCGGTCTCGTGGAGAAGTTTCACTCTGGAAATTTATTTTTGACAACCCCAAGTAGTTGGGATTGGGAAAGACACTGTTGAGCTGGTTTTGAATATTTAATTAGTTTTAATATTATTTTCATAATAAGATCGGGGATATGGAGATGTCATAGCAGTTGTCTATTTTTTTTCGCTCCGTTCATATTAAAGAGTGGCGTTACGTACATAAAGAAAAATGACACTTAAAACTCCATAGATATTCTTATTGTGTGTTCTATTATGAATGACATTTGAAGGCAATGTTAAGAAGTTCCATAAGGTTGTTTTGTTACCCTCTTATATAACAACATAAGAAAGCTGTGTATGCTCATGGTTTTGCATGATTTTTTTTGAAGGGTGATAGGCACACTGTACACTGAAAAAGTTAGTATTAAACACATAGTTTTGCTTTTTTTCTTATGGTCACGAGGGGACTGGTTTTTAAATACTAAATTAGGACATAAATTTGGAGAATAAATTGTAATATTATTGATGTTATAATCTCACTCTATTTTCTGTTGTTATTTCAGTGTGCGGAAATTGGCAGATCATTGGGATTGGCCTCTTATTTATAAAATTGGATGTTTGCTAAAGATTATTTTAGTAGACAAACTAAATCACTATGTCAGGCTGCCTTTTGTTTCAACTGCATCAAAAGTATATGAAAATTTTACACTTTTGAGATGACATAGTTCATGTTCATGTGCTCAAAATTTTCAATTTTCTGCAAGTAGTCAACTCTGGTAGAGAGTCTTGGGTTTAGGAAGCCCTTCTCAAGTATTAACTCTTAACTTTTTGTGTTGGTTTTGTGGATAAATGTTTAGTTATTAGTTGCCATTCCTATAAATTATTCACTTCGCTTTTGATGTTCCATAACCTTGCCATTTATGTCTGTAGTAGGCCATCCGTTTTTATTGCCAACCTTCAATGTGTTTATCAAGCACCACTTTAAATCGTTTTCTTAGAATTTCTTGGCAACCTTTGAATTAGGAAATTCCTCTACTGTAACTTCTCAATAATAAAAAGAAAAGAGAGAAAAAAAATGAAACAAAGATTCTTTAGTTTGGTGACAATTGCTATACCTGCCCCCTATTGTGGATCATTTTTGCTCTACATTAAAATTATTTTTAGCCTTGTGACTCAAGTTTTATGATTGCAGTTAACCTAACTATGAAACTAATTTAGGGACAAAACAGAAACTCAAACGTTGGATCTTATTTAGGGGCAGAAGGCAGTTTATTTCTGCCATCAAATACAGATCATGATTCTTAGGCTTTCATTTTCTCTGCGAAGATGGAAGCGCCACTTGATAATAGTTATTAGTTACTCCCTCCGTCCCACTTGAAAAGTTACATTTTGTTTTCGGGTCATCCTTCCCTACAGCTTTATCCTTACTTTTTGTAAGGAATGATTATGAACCTCACATTGTGGGTTATTGAAGGAAATTTACACATTTTCAACCCTTTTCTTATTTTAAGCATCAAGTGAAAGCACATCTCTTCGATTTCCTAGTTTTTTCCACCCATATCTCTTGCCGAAAGGCCTAGTTATATGTTTCTTCTCTTGGCCCTAACAGATCGAGAAAATGGAGAAAGTACTCGAGGAATCTGGGGAAAAGACTCTGGACACGGAGTTGTTTAAGAAACTGACCAGAGGTTTCAAGTAAGTTGTGTGTCTCTCCTGCATTATTTTTAATGATGGATGCTAAGCACCGTTGATTTTTCTTGCTATGCAGCTGCTCTAAAGGTCGTATCGGGAAGCCTATTTTGAAGTGGACTGAGGTCCCTACCCTACCTCCTAGTCCTCTACTTGATTCTGTTCTTTGGCATACAATATCTTCTTGTTTGTTTAGAATGTTTGCAGAAGTCTAATTATGTGCTTGTAATTTAGGTTGAAAGCTGGTTCCAGAATAGGCAGCAAGTCCAACTGTCAAAAGACAATTCATCGAATGTTCCCTTCAAATTGGCAGTTGGCCCAGAGGCTCATGGATTGAACAATGAGAATGGAAGTTATCAAGTGTCTAAAGGTGTTCTAAATGATTCCGGTTAATTGCTTATAAATATCCATAAGTGGTCCATTAACAAGTATTTCTCTTCTGATTCAAGAGAGTATAATTGACCACTTACAAGAAGAGCCTACGAGTTTTAACTATTTTCTCCGTTTAAGATACAGTAACTCTATACTCTAATAACTCCCTCCGTCTCATAATGAGTTTCAAACTTTGAGTGGTATGTGAAAATTAAGGAAGTGGAAGACATAAACAAAATTAGTGGCACAAGTACATAATCACCCTTAGTGGTACCACTATAGCGTTGCAAGCGGATAATAAAACATAGGCAAAACTGCAAAAAATACCATTGAACTAGTCACCTATTGTATTCCGTACATTGAACTAATTTTTCTTGCAAGTTCAACTTATTTTTCTTTGCAAATTCACCACTCTGTCAAATTTATTCCGGTAAGTTGACATTAACTCAAACTTTGAGGGGTAAAATTGTCCGATCAAGTGAGGCGGGAAACTAACCCACTAATTAGTACTATAAATTGAGTGAAATGATCTCTATTGGTTTACCTTTTCCTTTTTTTGTTTAGATTTTTGTTTCTTATTTGAAACGGTTAACTTAGGTTACTTAAGTTAACGACATTGGTTAGTGTGTTAATGTACCTCTCAAAGTTTGAGAGTTAGTACTATACCCAGGTATGGGTATAGTACTTTTTTTCACAAAGGTGAATGAATTAACTTCTTCAAAAATTTACTCTCATTTTGGGACAGAATTTCTCTCAAAAACATTTTGAGCGGAGGGAGTTGCTCTTTGTCCAGGTTAAATGTTGAAATCATTTTTTTACTTAATTTAAAGGAATGAAATGGAAAACATTCTTTTTAGTAGAGTTTCTGTTGTTCAAACTCTATTACCTTGTCTTTGAATGAATATGATTGGAAAATGAGACTCGTAAGCATAATGGTGGTGTATATTAAGAAAAGAAGTGCATACAACTGTTGATCAGCTACATACTAAGCTATAGCAATCGAATTGTAAAAATGCCTTAAACCTGTTTTCTTATGCACAGTTGTAAGGCCATTTTAGTAGAACCTGATTGTATGGTGGAGTTCTATGCTAGAGAAGAATTTGTTTGGTCAAAGGTAATTTGTTTAATATAGGAATGGTCAAAGGTAATTTGTTTAATATAGGAATGTATGAATTTCGAAGGGTAATGAGCCTCATTCTAGAGTCAAAGAGACATTTTAGGTTTGTACTTGGTCTTCACATGTCTTTATTCTGCTTGTTCCTTGTACGTTTTTTGTACATTTGGCATTTTAAATTTTGCCATGTACTTAGATTTATTTAGTCTTCTGATTCTGCAAATATTGGTAAAATTTCATTTTTCTTTTCTTTGTTTGGTGTCCTGTATTCATGTTGCAAATTGCTCCTGAAGTTTTTTATATTGTTCGCATCTCATGTTTTCGTGTCTGCACCTTGTATTTCCAAGTTATTATGGTCTCAATGCCAGCATACTACTATTTCAGAACCCACATTCTTTCTCTGTGTTTTTAGTTATTACCCTTAAAGTTTTTACTATATAGGCCCAAGTTAACTTTCATTATTTTACATGCAGAAAAGCTTCTGGGACTGTCAGAGTTGGAATTTGAGGCTAGGTCATCAAAAGATGGTGCATGGTAAGTCTACATCAAACTCGGGGAGAATAAACTCATCTGCAGTTGTTAGGCGTCGGAAGTTTTCGTATAAGCAATGGATGCATCATTACACCGTTGTTAATACCTCTCCTGTCTTAAAATCATTATTGACATGATTTGGTTCGCCTGCTATTATTCCCTTGAGCTCAACTCAAATTTGATAGTGATTGTTTGACATAGTCGTCATTTTATTGGAAATACTCAGACTCATGCATATAATCCACTCATGAAGCTTATATATCATAATTCATACGCTTAAACCTAATGTTTATTAATTCTTTACCCATTATATACTACCAAAATTATGTGATTTTCCTTTGATACCAAAAAACATGTAGGGTATAGTTTGTACTCAATCTTAGTAAAGAACTGTCTGTTCATGTAGCTGAACCAGCAATGAACGACTAGATGGTTATGTCGATTCTCTTGGTTTTTCTTCCTTTTGCACAACATACTTATTCACAAATATTTATGCTGCGTGGTCTCTAGCATCTCCTATCGCTTAATTTAGATTTTTATATCTTGCCATCATGTGTCTATGTATACGTATGAGGTGTTCCTTAAATTTTTCATAACAGAAGAAATTTGTATTCCATCAGTATGACCATTAGTTTCCTAATGGAGGTGAACTTATTACATCTAAACTGTGGATGATATCATCTAAAGTATGGACGAGAGTGAGCAACTCCTGGTCTTTATGTTTATTTCTGTTTATTATCATTCTAAAGGAAGTAAGTGTAAATTCTAATTATTTGTGTTAAACTTCCAAGAGTTTGACTATGCATTTAGCAAGTCTGCTTACAGTCATTCAGTTGATCAAATGAAATATCCTAACGTCTATTCACGGTGATCTAGATGGACTGAACTACCGCATACTGTTGTCTGGTTTCTTGTGTTTTTTGTGACTTGCCGACGTAGTTGTGTTCTTGTGATGATCTCATAGTTCACCGAAGCATAGCTTGTAATAGTTGTGAAATATTACTTCTCTTATCATTTATTCTTTCGGATTCACAGGTACGACGTGGATACGTTTCTGGCTCACAGATTTCTTAATTCCGGTGAACCTGTAAGTTGTTGTAATAAGCCGTATTGCCCTCCTTTTTCAAATGCGTATATGGCTGTTTGATAAACCAATCCAGCTCAAGTTTGGCTGGCTAACTCGTTTGAAACTCGACCCGACCTGACTCGACTCACTTATGTTGGGTTCGAGATGGGCTTTTGAACTTCAGGTACAAATGAGGCAGCTCCAGTTGGGTTCAATTAAGTCAGCTAAACACAAAATATACATATGTCAATCTTACGTTATTTGATGCATATGTTTTGTCGCTTGAGCTTGGCTTCTTTATTGCTTGTCCGTGAAGTAATTGAGTCGGGCACTGGGGGTTGATTATAGGTTCCCTCTATCTAGTAAATCTAGAGCTCAACTCGACCTGATTATATATTAAGTAGCTGGGCTCATTGATGTCACCCTACCCCTCCCAATATTCCGTTGGAGTATTTGTGGGATTCTAATTGGAATAGTTTGTGAAAAAAGGTAGCACACCTGATTTTTTCAACGAAAGTAGCGTACTCTTGTTCTTACAAATTGCAGTGTACTACTGATTGGGCTATCAATTTTAAAATTCCAAATTGACTTAACAGAAAAGTGATGTATTATTTTAAGGACCCACTGGCTATCATCTGTCTCCCAAAAATTCACTCTCGTGCATATATGCTGTTTGTTTAGACTTGAGATGGTTTTTGGGGTTTTCTGAACTTTAGGGTTCTCAAGTTTTATAGAGGCTTATGGATTCAGGGTTTTAGGCGTTTAGAGTTCTAGGATGTATTATGTTTTTTATTGGGGTTCTTAGGGTTTTATTACGAGGTATCCAATTTGTAAAAGGGTGTGATGCTTTTTTTTGAAAAGAATAGAAAAGTACACTACCTTGTCCATTTCGTACTAGATTGTGATTTAGAGTATTTAAGTTTTTGTTTTTTCTCACCCCTGTGTCGTATATTTTTCAACAGGAATAAATTATTGTCTCAATGTCATGGAGAGTATTGCCATGCAATTTATATATAAACACTAACATAAAATGACATCTGTTGCAGGAAGTTCGTGTGAGATATGTTGGATTTGGATCAGAGGAAGACGAATGGGTTCATGTGAAGGAGGTGCGCAGGCGTTCTCTTCCTCTGGAACATTCGGAATGTGGCAAAGTCAAGATGGGTGATCTTGTACTGTGCTTCCAGGTAAAAGAAAATTGCGTATAAATGTTTGAAAAGCACAGGGCATCATCTAATGATTGCTTGCTGACCTTTTAGCCTCTCTTGGTACACTGTTAGGAAAGAAATGAGCAAGCAAGATACTACGATGCACATATTGTAGAGATTCAAAGGAAGTTGCATGACATAAGGGGTTGCAGATGCCTATTCTTGATTCGATATGACCATGATGACACTGAGGTGAGTCTAAAGTCTAGATCCTCCTTTCCAGCAGTCCTTTCTACTCTTCTGTGTTCTTAAGCTGTTCTCATGATATATTTGATATTGGTTCTTGCACATCTAGAATGAAAAAAATTAATCTTGACAACCAATATCAATATACATGGGAAGTGTTTCTGTGCATTGGTGCTTTTTCTCATTACCAAATATTTCCATTAATGGAATCGTGACAAGTACCATGGCCCATGGGAGCACTTGCTTACTCCCATATCCACGTTAGCATGTTGGATACCAGAAATAAATTAAGGAAAAAAGAAGAAACACAAGTTAAGAGGGAGATATTTACATGATAACCAAAACATATACACTTGTTGATCTCTTCATGTCGTCCCTTGAGGTGATCTAGTCCGGGCCGGCCGTGGCTTTGTGATGCTTGCTTCTCCACCATTGTTTCTCATTATCGGTAAGATACATCACAGTCGTATTGACTTTCTCATCATCGTCTTTCACCTTCGCGGTACAGACGTAATGTTCCATATCAAAAAAGGAAGTTCTCTACTTCCTTTGCGCTCCTAGCCGCCCCCCCCCCCCCTAAACGGTCTCGGTTCATGAATCTTTGCCTTCTTAGCTCTCCTTTCCCCACCATCAGGGTTGTTAGCCATGGCCCGAGACATCAGTATCACGTGGCTCACCAGGTCCTCCATTTCTGCTCTAACAGCGTCCATGTTCTCGGCATGTTGGATCTCATTGGCCTTCAGATCGTTTTCTAGCTCCTCAACTTTATCTAGGAGCGCGGGAATTCGTCCCACGTTTACCCGCAAATTAGCGACTTCAACTTCGAACGTTTCTGTGCTCTGTCGGTTCGAAAGTGCCATCTTTCCTACAATCCCCTACGTCACTTGTGGAGGCAAAAGAGCTTTATGCTCCGATACCAACCGTCTTCGGGCGGCAACTCGTAGGCACGAGAGGCTCTCACAGCCGTGCGTCGCGATGCTCCACAACGGGGCAACACCCGACAAGCTTTAGGCAACAAATGCTCGAAAAGGGTAAAATGGTAATTTTGTAGTATTTATGCAATCAAATTAATGAACACAAGTACACAACAACTCATGCTAGGATTCATTCTAAGAGCTTAAATCAAGCAATCCGATTACAAAAGCTATTACAAGACTTTTTGGTATAAAGGACTATACCCCCTATATAGTCACGCTTACAGACATTTTCACTATTCCGGTAATGAGCATTACAAAGTGCAGTTTAGGACCAAAAAACTAAAACTGAAAACTAAAGGCATAACGCCTTAGATTACATATTTACAAGCTACATTAATAAAGGCATCGTTATTAAATGGAGCTTCAAACTCCAAATTGCTCGGAGCCCAAAGTTGTGGTGCATGTCATGTGCTGCTGCGGCTCGCTACGGGACTGTGTTGGTTGGAACCAAAAGGCATGACGTGGACGTTAAGGGGCAACGTGCCCGCCCAGGCCGACATGACCACGCTAATTGGGATTTGCGTGTGCATATTGGCTTGTCATGGTCAGCCGTGAGCCGTGACATCAGGGTTGTTAAATAAACTAAGATGGCCTTTCAAAAAGTACTCAATTCGCACAACCTTACTGGGATAATGCCATTTTAATGTTTTCTAAGATACTCCCTCCATTCGAACCATTGAATCTACTTTTCTTTTTCAAATGTTTAATAAGACTAATCACCTCAACTTTTAACATTTAATAAGATACTCCCTCCATTCCTTGCTATGAATTGCAATTTTTATATCTTTATAAGATGAGCAAATTTATATAAATATTTGGTCAGAGTAAAAACAACTTTTTACATGTAATGGATGGATTACGGACTGCCCTCGAAAAAAATAATTTGTGGTATTATTAGGCTTATTTCTTAGTGATTTATACACATATAAAGTGATTGAGGATAATCAAAGCGAAAATTTTTGGGCCACTCAAGACTCTTAAAGCAAGACACCGAACATTCGGAGAGAAAAGCTAGAGGGAGAAGTGATGTACCTTTCTTTTAAGAGTAAAATCGAAGTCTAGTAATAATCAAGTCTAGTTTGAAAAACATTCCTCGGCTTAAGAGTAAAATCGTGGTGCTCAAGCTCGACTGAAAATAAAAGCGCTGCTTGCAAGCAGTCAAAGGTCGTCTGATTTGCAAGCTGCAGCAAAATAAGCCAGGGGACATGATGTGAAATGAATCACTGGATTGCATCTCTTCCGGATATAGCTTTACGTATAAACTTCGACTCTTGGTCTGTTTATTGTGATTTCAACGCTGATGGAAGTTTATTAGTTTAAAACATTTGTGTTGATAGTTTTTTTTTTTTTTTTTTTTTTTTTTTTTTTTTTTTTTTTTTTTTGCTGAACTGCAGGAAACTGTGAGGTTGAAGAGATTATGTTGCCGGCCAACAGATTAATGGCACTGGGGAAGGGGGGTAGCATATGGATCAAAATTTTGCTCTGTTTTGAACTGGGTACTTTTGTCATGTGTTCGAGATAGCTATCAATTAGCTTTTGTATTTATTAGCATTACTACAAATACTCTAGGAAATCATATATTGGTATGATGACTTTGGCCAGCTAAAGCTGTATATATATATATCTTATCTCGATTCTCAGTTCATTTTCCGGCCAACTTAATAGTGTTACCGATATTTAAGACAATTATCTTAATAATATATTAGTTCGCTTTTCAAAAATTAAACAAAACACTCATTTAAGGATGGATGGAATGGTACAATTTCATAAAAAGAAAAAAAGATACATATTCCAGGGACCAGCCTGATATAGGATGCCACCTATACAAACGATGGTATGTTGAACAAAGTTTAGGCAATTTTACTTCTGTAGCTAAGCCGAACTTGTCACTCCCTTCCCTTCTCAATGTGAATATTAATTTTAAATCATCTTCATTTATTTTTTATTTGATATTTAGATAAATCTAAAACATCTCTTTAAAAATTATCATGTCCAAAATGTATAGCATTCTTGGTGTAATTTTCAAATGGTATAATCTTATTAAATCAAATCTCTTTAAAATGGTTGATTTTAAAAAAGTTGACTGATTTTGGGACAAATTTTGACTCATTTTGAAAAGGAACCAGCACTTGGTAACAGTTGAAGCAAAAGAAGATATGGCCTGGAAATGATCCTAACTCCATCCCACTGTAAACAGCGTTGTTGGCTGGATTTTTGCATCGAAAGACGTAAACCCTGCAGCATTCTCATCAAGAAAGAAAACGAAATCCCTCAAATGCAGCATTCTTACAAACACTGAAAGTAAAACCCTCCGCAAAATTCCATCACACGGAGAGAGATAGCTAGAGAGAGAGAGAGAGAGAGAGAGAGATCTGCAATTATCATAAGCACAATTTTTTATACATGTGAATTCAGAGGAAAGGGATCTTTCTTAAGAGATGTATTTGCTAGTTGATTAACAGATATGAATGTTAATAATAGCAGCTTCTCGGGTCATTCTTGAACAGCCCCCTAAGTTTCTGAACATTTCTGAAAGAAACAATAATTTGTCAGATAAGTTTTGATATTTGCTGATACACAGTAGCTTTTCTTGTGCCAATGGACAACAAACAGGATTAACAGATAATAAGGGGCAGAAGGAAAAGAACAGACGGGAGAAATTTATCAATCAGGGAGATGGTAGCTTACTTCCACAGGTAAGAGAGACGTAAACAAAATGCAATGTCATTTTACGTATAAAGAGGTTAGAAGTTACAAAACTTGCTTTAATACAAGTCAACAGTACTTCCACAATGGCCTTTCTCTTATTAGAACACCAGATTAAAAAAAAAAAAAATATTAGAACACCAGATAGAAGTTCTCAAATCTGGTACTCCAACTGGCTATAATCCACAGTAAGTACTCATCCAATTTGTTTCCCTGCTCAAATTATGAAAGAGATAAAGTTGATGTCTAAAACAATTGATCTAGTGTCAGTGACAATTACATGTGAACGTCACAAATATCAATTTCTAGCTGTTCTATTTTGTTCTAATTGTTGCTAATTGATAACTAAACAATGCAAGCTATCCAGCAGAGCTGAGAGGATGAAGGCATCATAACAACTAGGGAGATGACCTCCACTAGTTCGAATAGTTTTGCACCCCAACGAAGAAATCTGGTCAAAAATGAAAAAAGAAAACAGTACATATGTCGAGAATAAAAAGAGCTAAAGCTGTATGAAACAAGAGAGAAATTTGTACTCCAATACCTAAAAAAGGTATTGGTATTTTGGACATCAACTGGATCATCGACCTCCACAGACAGCGTAAAATCTCAGTTCTGGGATTAACAATTTTGAGTCGACTCTAAAAAGGGGCAACCTCTGTAAAAATGTTCAAGTTCCTGAGACATCAAGCTTTGCATTTAACACCAAGAAGAGATAATCATCAAGCCACGATAGAAGATAATAAGCAATGAGAAAAGCAGGAAATAACTTACCAGTTGAGCACTCAAATCATCACAAGCTCTGAACTGCCTGCTGGTACATCTTTGCATTCTGATGCTCGCCACAATTGCTCAGGTAAGAGTATCCCAGGTTGGTACTTTTCACTAGACATTCTTTCAGAAGGAAAATGAGTTGAAAGTTTTGGCTTAGAAAGTTAGATATGTAGCCCAATTAATCACAAACAGTTGCAACCTTGTATAAAATCAAGGTATATGTAAACAGAATATTTGCAGATTATGATACTTAGTAGTGCACGAAGAAGCTTTTCATACTTGCTGATCAGGATTACCAGCTTCCAAATTTGTAAGAAAACTACCATCAAACTAAAATTGATGATATTAAAAGCACAAAACAATTATCATCAGCCTTTGCAAACCCTCATCAGTCTTGCTGCAGTAATATACTCAGCAGATTTGATACTTGTGCAGTCATCAAGGAGAACTTTTTTCCAGATATGGACAGGTGAAATGCCCCATGCATGGCAGAAATTGGTAGATACCAATGAGATGAACACGGGTAGAATAAATAAAAGAAAAAAGCCCAATGACCAGCCAAAGCAGCTGCTCCAAATATATACAGAATAAGTAAGATCCACTTTCAGATCATATCAGACATCCCAGCAGAAAAGGGCAACAGGGATGTAAATCCTAGAAAAAAAAAGAGCTAGAAGAAGGAAGTTATTCTATTTTCTGAAGAAAAAAATCTAACGAAGAACAGCCTGTACACAAGTCTTAGGTAAGTGATTATTGTTCAAACTATACACTTTCTCGTCTACGAAATACAACCATCAACGGGCATGGACTGCTTAAAGCATTTTGACACAACTGACCAGCAGTGCACTGCACAGGTGTTAATAATACTTCTATGTGCTAGGGCTCAACATCAACTCCAGATAACATGATTAGGTGCTTAACAGCAGAATATAAAGCAATCACTGATAGAAGTAAATGGCAAAAACAAGCTTTGTAATCCTCAGACGGGAAGTCCCGGACAAAATTGTGGCAGCTCATGAGACAGTTCGACCATAACACATAGATGCAATGTAAAGATTTTTTGCCCATTTCTCCTGCACAAAAATAGCACAGGTTACGTCGAGTTCTATTTTAATGTTAGTGCAATGTTAAACCATAAATCTGAATTAACAACCTTAACATGTGTACTAGGAAAAGCAGAAGTCCGAAGCGTTTCTTGTGTTTCATCTGAAGGCTTTCTTCTTGGTACACTAAGAACAAAAGCAGCCTGGTCCCAAGTAGCTGCAGTAGATGTGATACGGTAACCAGCATCCCATCTCTTATGGATGCCTTCACTAGGATATAAAAAGTCTAATTCTACAACCTGGAAGAAAATGGGATATTAATCAGGGATTCGTCATTTGAACTTTGATGACTCAACTGAAATATTCTAAAAAAATGCAATGAACCTGATCGGAGAATCCAGCGCCACGAGACATAACAATTGCCCATCTATTTCCAGCAGTTGCCATGGCAGTGACATAGAAGCCCTCCTTCCATTTCTTATTTATCCACTTGAATGGAAATGATTCGCTGACTTTATAAGACTGCTGTACATATGGAGTACCTGCATTAGTTATTAGGACGAAAGTTAAGTGGACCAGATACCAGGATCAGAATATACCGTTACAGCTGTGCATCATTAACACTAACCTGTTGACATTACTACTAAAGAGCTTCCATTGTTAGCCCCTGCTAGAGCACTAATGTAAAAACCCTTTTCCCATTGTTCCATTATCCAGTCCTTACAACAAAGAAAAAAAAATGCTAAGATGTTAGCTGGTAGATTTAGAACAAACTTACATTCCATTACATGCATTGTGAAGGCATAGCACAGTATATTGAAATCATGCAAGTCGTCAAACATCATTGAATGCATATTGCTCGGACATTTGTCCATAGTAGGCTACCCGCTACAGTGACCAACCTTGTGAAGAAAATATGGAGAGAGTTCATAAACTTGACCACTGAATCCAGTCCCTGCATCCATGATAAGAGCCCATAGGTTTGTAGAAGATGCTACACTGCTAATAAACAACCCATCTTGATTGCCTCTCTCAATATGTTGAGGAAGTCTATCATCAGCCACGTTATAGTGATATCTACAAAAACACATAAACATTACTCCATTGTCCATAAGTACAGGTTTCGACAGAAAAGGGTTCAACATGTTAATTGAGCACACCTTTGCTTCATTGGACGGCGAGCATTATAAACACTAATCCATTGTGTTGCAGGCATTCCCATACGGACTTTCTTCTTTGGTTGCTCGTCATCATCGTCTTCCAATGTCAGTCTTCCTCTCTTTTGGCCAACTTGACATATAAGCTACAGTGCATGTCAACATATGTTAAAAACAAACAAATGGAAGTACAGGGCAATTCCACGTCACGTTAAATAAGGTCAAAGACTAGAAAAAGCACCTTCTGCGCACCATCAGTATTAATTGGTCTGATGTCTGGATTTGGACCAACTATACCGTCAAAAAGTGAAACATATTTTGCATAATCGGGCTCCTCATCAAACTTCAGATTCACAACATACTCAACAAACTGACGGAAAGGTGCCGGACAAAAGCAACAGAGTGCTTCCGGGGAAGTCGCCATCTTCTTCTTGCAGACAAGAAACCCTTTATTCTCTCCCTGAATAGAGCACTATGTAAGAATAACAAGGAAATGACATAAAGATAGAAGCCCATACAAATTAGATGCTGCCAACCTGATATCCCTGCCAGGGCAGCCTGCCACGAAGAAGAAAAACAAGGGTGTAGGCAAGAGACTCTAAATCATCCCTTCTGCTTCCTGTTCTTCCAAGATGAGCATGCACACTAGCATAGCGCACCGTTCCCCTAAAATATCAGAATGATCATGTGTCAGGGAAAGACAGATGAATAAAAGGATAAAGAAACTCGATGGAAGTGAGCACTGAATGGTCAAAAGAACCAGACCTGAACACATCTGGCCGCTGATCATAATCAACATGCAACCCTGTCGAACTATCTCTCCACTTGGTTGCTGATATATAAAAGACATACTTCTGAATTCCTTATTTATTAAATATGGTGGAAGCTATAAACACTGTAAAAAATCAACTAAAGTACCTAATCCGAGGTCAACAAGAAACAGCTTTTTCTCCTCCGGACTTCCTGGCGGACCAAGCAAGAAATTCTCAGGCTTAACATCCCCATGTACGTATCTGCGGAAAACAAACAGTCGCATCAAAACAGGATACACATATTAAAATTATTGTAAGTGACTAAAACCACTGTCACCCTTACGGAAATAATAAAGTATACAACAAATAATATGTATTTAACAACATGGTGGTATATAGTTGAGATTTGAACAAAAGCTGAGTTGAGATAAGTTGAGACATGAGTGGTATGTACTTGTCGGGATACTAACAAAAAGGACTAAAGATCATCTTTTCCCCAATCATTGAAAACATTTTTCTATTTTTCCCAATCTCAATGATGACTTGATGCGTGACTGTGCACTTCAAGGAAATATCAAGAGACTACTTAAAGTTAATTTTTTGGTGCATCTCAAGGATCATTAATAAAACCGCTAACATCATTACCCTTTAGAGTGCATCTTCTCCAATATCGAGATGGCTTCAATGGCAATGCACGCAACCATTTCAATGGACATCCTGAAGAAGAGGGGGTGGTGGGAAATCAGACAACCTACACATGTGAGCTGGTCAATTCTAGAACTTATTATTTTCAAGTCAATGTTAACAAAGGATTACGTGTGAGAGTTGTTATTCCAAACATCCCACAAGCTAGGTCCAAGCATGTCCATAACCTGCAAAATAATCAGATGTTTGTTGCATCATTTAAAAATGATATAGGAAACATACAAATCATAAAATGATACAGCGGTCAGACAGCAAGAGGCACACACCATTATATAATAGTCCCCTTGCCGGCCCTTATAATGCACACGCGGCACACCATGGCTGCCACCAAGAGCACTGGAAAAGCCGCAACCCAAGCACATTAGAACATTAGCAACTTCTAGTAACATATATGCAAAATAACTCCAAAATCGAAAGCGAGGTAAGTTAATTTAGGCTTACTTGTAAACCTGCCATTCATATGGCGGTCCATAATTGCACCCTTTGCTACTTCTATGCTCAAATTTCAACGCTGCCTAAGATGATCAGAAGTGATGTAACACATTAAAGAACCATACCTCTTGTGTCAAATGTCAAATGATTCAAGCAAATATCATACCTCATGTGCTCCTGCGCCACTTCTTTCACGGCGTCCGACATACACTTGTCCAAAACCTCCCTTTCCTAATTTCCGTTCAATTTTATACGAAGGGGAACCACCAACCTGAACCTGTTGAAGAAAACCAACATATGTCGAATCATAATCCTAATGACATAATTTCATACTTACACTTGATGCAAGTTCACATCAACATACCCAATCACAGTGACAACTGTTACCCATTAACTCTAGATGGCTCTTCCATTTTGGTGCAATGGCATACTAAGTTACCACACAGTCGGCAAACATACCACTTAAGTAACTTTTCCCCAATGATAGGAGAGACTATCACAAGTGCATCACTATCCTGATTTACGTTTTGAAATATGTTGTGCATACTTCTTACACTATTCCAAAAATATAAAAAATGCACTTGATCTGCCAATGATGCAACAAGCTCCAATAGTAATGAAAAGAGGCAATTTCTATCCTAGTTAACAACAGCACACTTAATTATATAAAAGTATGGATATGATTTAAGTGACATCGTGGACTGGAAAAACTAATCATAGCACAAAAAGATTCACCAAGGGTCTCTTTTGCACACATCTTGCATTGAGACCCATGTAAAGATTTTAGTTATCATCTCAATGCAGTGTAGTTAGTTTTAATTTTTAACAAAAAGTGAAGGAAAATCACAAGAGAATCAAGTATTTCTAAAAGTGGAAGCACACATGTAGAATGAAATGAGCCATCAAAGTTCTGAACAATGGTGACTAAAGTCTCTATCTTTTCCGTCACCAAGGACACAATCATTTCTACTCTCAAAATTGAAAAATACTCCCAAGTAAAAATTAAAGCAGCAAGTTTCTCTGCCACTCTTTGTAATTTAAAAAAATAAAAAGATATTGATGGTACAAAACAGAGGAACATGTAAAACTTCATATCATACACAAGACAAGCATAAGAATACACAAATAATATCTATATATATATATATCGAGAGAGAGAGAGAGAGAGAGAGAGAGAGAGAGAGAGAGAGAATTGGACCCTTTCAGGAATGGGAGCAGAAGAGCCCTCGTCATCAGCCCCGGCCAATCCCTTATCGTCACTCCGTTCACGGCTATCGTACTCATCCATTTCCTTCTCCTATTCCCCAACCTCCTCACGACCTCGTGCCAAAACCCTAACTTTCGGACTTTTCTTTCCTTCCTCCCCACTCCTAACCGGCGTCGGTTTCCTTATTCACAACTTCCTCTTCCTTAATTCTCCTCCTGTTCCTCCGCACAGTATTAGTATTCCATCCAGTACTCGGCTTCTAATCCATCCAGCTTCGAATTCGCCGCCATTACAATAATTCTCTTCTCTCCACTTCTTACAGCCGCATTTTTTTTCAATCGATCAGCAACGAATAGAGATGTCAAAATAGTGTACGCTAACTCACGATTCGATGCTGTCTGTATGAATATATTTTGTATGTATGTGGAGAGATAATTAGGGTATGGAATTTGGGAGGGAATTCTCGAAGATCGGTGGAGGGAAACGAAAACAATGGCTTCCGAGTGTTCCTTCTAGAGAGAAGAGAGAGAGAAGTACAACTCTAAAATAATAGTATTTTCCTTATAAAATAATCCCAACAAATTGTTCTTATTAAAAAAAAAAAAAAATTGAGGCTGCATTCCCTTCCCACCGATGGTGCTCTAAGCCAACGTGGATAAGATAAATCCGCGTGCATCAGGAGTCGGGGTTGCCCATTTTCTTAACCCTTAAGTCAGTCGGAATTGTTCTTATTTATTGGATGTCATGGTGCTAAATGCCTCCATAATTTTTTTTTTTTAGCAAATTCTTCTTTAGACCAAAAATACCTAATATTGAATTTCGACAATCAAACTATTTGAAAGTAACATTGCAAAAGGGAAATACGACTTTTGGTGGAGGTGGGGAAAAACTTACTTGATTCAGAACCATCAAAGCAAAGTATCCAACGTCAAGCATAAACATATATACATTTATATGTATATAGTCTCGGATAAATTTACGAAATCTAACTAGTGTTCGCATCCAATAAAAGAGATTCTAGTCAACACCATTAATTTTTTTTTTTTTTTGTAAATTCAGCCAATCCAATACAAGAACTGCAGGAGTATGAATTGGCGAATACAAGCTCTAGAACCATCAAATCAGCTCATAACTGCATATGCAAACATAACAATAGTCTAATCGAGAAACAATGCGTAAACACTTGAGTGTCATTTCTTGCCTGAGTTACACACAATCTCCCATACGTAGAATAATGCGTAAACTAGGGCACGAATAACTTCTAAAATAAAGAAACAGTTAGTAGTAATTAGCATGAATTTAGGTTAAATTGTGAATACTAAACCTAAATGTAGCAGTTTGTATTGATTGAATAAAAAAGATAGGGTTTGAAATGAGACATGGAGGAATTGGAGCACTAATCTAAAAGAGATGACGAAGATACAGAGCGAGAGGGAAGATGAGATTTTTTTTATATTAGAGGACGACAGTGAGAAATTTTGGGGGTGACATTTAGCAAACCACTATTTATTTGGTTAATCTTTCATTTAGGTCCTTCAATTTTTACAGTTGTTCAATCAAGTGGCCGTTAGGCGTTAGGCCCGTTAACTTTGTTAGTCGTGAGCATAATTTCTGATAAAAAATGCTTGGTTAGTAGACAAAATCAACAAAATAGTTTACAACATGCATTAATAATTATTAATTAATAATTGTTAATGCATGTTGTAAACTTTTCAGTTGATTTTGTCTGTTAATGTAGCTATGCTCATTTTCAATTTCTCCAAATTTCAACAGGAAATCTCGATTTCGAGTTCCCAATTCCATTTATTTTTCAATGTGTATTGGAGTTAATATAAAAAAATTCCTAAATACTCGGATTGCAGTCGGAAAGAGCATTTTATTTCTCCAAAGTCGAAAAAAATCCACACCTTTTCAATATTAAAATTACATAGTTTTACAATTTTAAATTTGTACATGTATTAAGTTACCTATTGACCGCTCACTACCCTAATCTACTTAGTTTTACTTATGTTTGAGTTATTTTTCTCTTTTAGATGATGAAAGCATGAAGCAAACAAGAACCCTTAAGTAGGAGTGGAATTTTTTTGTCAATTGCCCTACTTAACTATTGTATCGTAAAATCTCTATCGAAAAATTGTCCTATCATATCGTACCGTAATAATTTTATTCGGTAGGATAATGATCAGTAATATCATTATTGTACCAATCAAAGGGTATTTTAGTAATTTCAATACATTACATATAGAAATTTTCAATCCTCCATTATGTTCATTGCAATATGCCCTTTCTAATTTATTGCAATATGCCCTTTCTAATTTTCTAAACTATTTATAACTTTATATTATTTTATTATATTTATTTTAAGATTAATTATAATTTAATAATTACTTTTAAATATTTATTAAAATATGTAATTTCTTAAAGTAAATATTCGGTCAATTTGTTTTAATCACCCTCTCTTCTCATCGGCTCCTTCACCGCGGAAAAAGGAGGATCAATTAGGAAAATGGTACTTTTTTCGCCTCAAAAAATAATTATACATATTTTTATATAAAAAATAATTATATTATATTTTGTATGTATTTTAAAAAGAGATCTGTATATATCTAGCTTTTACCTTTTTTTTTTTTTTTGAAACAAGGAATCGAATAGATTAATTATAAAAGTCGATTTTACATCCTGTATAAGAACATGTATAGAATCCCGCAAACTAACACAATCAGGCATAGAAACAGATGCCCTAGCTAACTTATGATCGACCTGGTTCGCTGATAGTCTAACAAAAGAAATAGAGGAGTTCGAAACCTCTAATAATATTTTCCTACAGTCACCGATTACATCCCCAAACAGAGATAAATCACAGGCTCCTCTCTCGATTGCCCTCACTACCAATTGGGAATCAACCTCAAAATCCACCTCGGAAAAACTTTCAGCTTTAATCCAACTGAGCACCTCCCGCAGCCCTACTGCTTCGATCAAGTTAGCTTCATACTCCCCCGGTTGTACTTTGCAAAACGCAGCTCGAATAACACCCTCGTCATCACGAACTACAGCGCCTGCGCCAATTTTCTTTTTCACCGCGAAGCAAGCCCCATCGACATTACATTTGACTCTACCCAAGGCCGGTTTCTTCTACACCTCTACCCTGTTGG
>JAOTQG010000091.1:0-23326 GCA_025631175.1 Iris virginica
AGTGTTTGATATTTATTTGTGATGTTGGGTGATATTTGAGTAAGATATTAAAAATATATGAAATATGTTTAATGTTGGGATATTCAAATGTTGTGATATATCCGACTTGTGATCTGAGCCTTAGAAAAGTCAACATAAGTCTAATACATTTATTATGTTGCAGATTCTGAAATTTCAATCATTATAAAAATATCAAGTAAATTATCAATGAAAACTTTTTAAATTCGCAACAAGCAAATTTCTATAAATGTTTGATCAAGTTTAAATAAAATTGGCCAAATATAGTTAAAATAGGACTTTTTTTGTTGGGAGAGGGGGGGGGGGGGGAAGGGGAGAGGAGTCAACTAAAATGAACATCTCATTTTATTCAATTTTCAGATTTTATTGTTTTCACCCCAATACCCTGATGACTCCTAAAACCATCAATAGGGAAATTTTCATATACCTGAACCAGATTTGTTCCAGAATCAATTACAACAGCACCTGCTTTTAGCCAATGGCCTCTTACTATATTTGGAACTCCAATATCTGAAACCACAATGTCAGCTCCCAATGATATTTGCTCTGGGTTCTTTGTGAAAGCATGCACCATGCTGACCGTCGCGTGATGCCTCTGCACATCAAAGATACATTCTGCTGATAACTAATATAATCATATCTTAGCAGACATTTTTACAGCATCCATTACCTGCAATAGCAAGGAAGTGGGCAATCCGACAATCTTACTTCTCCCAATTACTACTGCTTTCTTACCTACAATATCGATCCCGGACCGGATTAGCACTTCAATACAACCCTTAGCAGCACAAGGTATAAACAGTGGCTCCCTTCCGCTCATGGCAAGACTCCCCATATTGATGGGATGGAAGCCATCTACATCTTTTTCCACTCTCACAGCATTCATGATCTTATCCTCGTCCAAATGCTGCAACAGGGACAAGTGTGTTAGGGTATGAATCAGATTAGTTACGTAATCCAAAATTCCAAAATCAATCACATCAAACTTTCAAAAACATATAGGCAGGTGATTGGTGGACAGTTTTGAACAAAGTATTCGACAAAAACTCAGGACTGCAGGCTATGACCAGGAGGCACCAGGAAACTAGAAAAGGCATAGAAAATTACATTCTAACCTAACATGTAACGGGAAGATCGTTGACAGACAATTTTATTAATAGAAATCTTACGAACTGAAGTTATTAGGAGTCTTAACAATTCACCACATGTAATTGGAATCAAAATGAGCTTAAGGAATATATTAATGCATAAATTACATTGTTACGCCCTCCTTGTAGCAGCTTAAAAGTTAGTAATCTAAAATGGTATCAAAGTGGTCTCGATTGGCAATGTAGGAGCCAAGTGTTGTGTGGGACAAACTTCTTTACCATGCACAACGCATTGAAAGTCCCACCAGAAACATGTACGAACTAGAACCACCAATAAGGTCCTTTATTATCGTAAAAATTTAAATTTGATCTTGATCTGTCGAACCCTCATGAGGATGCTGAACTATAAGCTAGGAAGCTGTCATAAACCAAGCCCAGATTGGATCTATCAGGGAATTATTCAGGTTATATATGATCAATTCATCATTAAGGAGCAGAAAATTACAACCAAAGACCACTTGGTCTAGCGGTATCCTAGTCTTGTTAGAGACAACTATTGTTGTTAGGGTCGGGGATTCAAGCCTCGATGGAGGCATTGTTGGTCTAGCCTATATAGGCATTATTTCCTAGTACTTTGTAGCCGCTCTCGGCATTATTTAACAAAAAAAGAGCAGAAAATTACATCCATGGACTCTGTGAAATACAAATTGTACATTGGTCCTCAATTGGTCAAACTCTCTGAAAAGTGGATGGGTGGCATAATATACATTGTCCATACCTTTTATTTAATAACTTTAAGCTTTTGGAAGAGTTGGTAGGTTGACATTGTCTACTAAAAGTGATTAACCAAGGTCTTGGGTTCGAGTTACCCTCGTAAAAAAATTTCTCTCGTGTCGTCAATGCATGAATTGGCACATGGACTCTTTGGTCCTGATGTACAGCATGTGTGGGAGTCTTGAAGCATGATATATGTTTTTAGGGCCTCTCCTCCATAAGAGTCAGTAACTTGATAGATTGAACTCGGAACGAAATAGACTAATTGGAGGCAAGGCGACTAGGCAAGGAATGTACATGGTGTCATGATGACATCCACCAGAGCTTTATCATAATGCAATCAATTCGTTGAATTTTACACTAGAGCAACAACCAGAGCAAATAGTAGAAGACAAAGAAGAGTATTGTTGATTGTAGTGCATATGATGTATTAGTTGCATAAGTGTTACCTCTTTAAAGATACGCATTACAATTTGGTTATATAGAGTGTGCTAAATTTCAACCCCAAAGCATATAAAGAAGTCTCAGGTTCAAGTTATATTTAAATTTCTCATCTCTCTCCCTCAATATGAGAGACGAAGTCAAAAGAAACTATCAGAAAACAGAACTTGAGTGGAAGTGTAGAAATTACTTTGGGTAGCGGAAGTTGAACTATTATGCCGTGTATTGATGCTTTCTGATTAAAATTTGAAATAACGTTCAGAACCTCATCCTCTTTACAATCTTCAGGCAGTTCTGCAACTACTGATGCAATCCCAACTTGATCACAAGCTTTCTTCTTGATGCGAACAAAAGATGAAGAATCCCTTCTTTTACCCACCAAAATCACACCTAATCCAGGTATCTTATCAATTGCATTTTTCATCTTACAAATTTCTCCAGCTACAACTGCTTTGATATCATTGGCAATTAACTTCCCATCAATTACTGCAGCAGTCTGCTCATTAGCTGCTTTGTGCACACATCACACTGAAGAAGTCAGCATAAAAGTAAAAGAAAATGGAACTGAACGAAACTTGCAGAAGGATGACATGTGACTATATGCAAGCAAAAGTAGGACTATAGAATTGCCAAACAAAAGGCCAAACATATATAGCAGAATAATTTGCAGTTAAATCCCAATACGCGTGAAAAAGGATAGCTAATTCATCCTGGTGAAATACACCTATTAATTTGAAAGCAGTCTACATGGTATACCCTAAAATCCATTCCATCAGGGGTCACCATCCTATTAAAATCAGCCCTAATTGCATCCCAGATTGGAAACAATCCAAGGGAAACTCATGTAAACCATGGTTCTTATTTTTATCAGTATCTTGATTGTACTTGATTCATCCTTGGAGATGCATCTGTCAAGCCTATCAGTCCGTTCCTATTTGACAGCGCAACAAAGCAAACCGTCCATTTAGGGGCGGAAATTTTGTACCCATGGATTTATTGGGTTTTCTTGATCAAGTTTTTTATCTCTTTGAAAAGAATGATAATAAAGAGATTTGAACTTGTTTAAGAAGTAAATTACATAAATCTAATAAACCCAATAAACCCATGGGTAACAAATTGCCACTCCTACTTCCATTCCAGATCTCTCCCCAGTTTACTAGAATTGGATTTCTAAGTATGACTCCTAACCCATGATTGGTTTCCTCAATGCAATTCGTGTCTGCCTTCAACCACGCAAGGAAATAATCTCTAACTACAATCATCCCCTTATTCCAGTTAGTACGAGAACCTCGTCTACAACTATAATCCAAACTATAACTCATTCTCGTCAAAGATCATCCTTAGATGAAACCCATTTCCTAATCAATTCTTCAAGATACTGATCGACCTTCAATAACAGCAACATCTGCAAGCTTGCCCACCATTTGAAATAGGTTTCTTCAACCCTTAGGATCCTTTTCATTACATTCAACCAAATGCACCTCCATAAACCAAAAACAAACTAAAAAGCGGTTGCCAATTCGCAAAGCATTACTTCTTTGGCAACCACCAACACCAACACCAACCAACCCCGCCCCCCATCACCTTTAAGTTTGTAGTGCGCAAACCCTGAAACTGTAGGAAGAAAAAAGGCATAGCAAAAGCCCCAAATTCTTGAGTCTCCGTTTCTTATAACGACCCAAAAGCAAACCCACACACACACACACACACAAAAAAAAAAAAAAGGAATTTTAGACAAATAATTTTTCAAACCAACCCTCCAATGAAAAATAGTAAAGCTGTGATACGGAAAATCTTCCAGTGAGTGAATCACCTGGAATAGAAAAATATCAACGAAGTTACACGTGTCGTAATTCAAAAGCGGGTCTTGCAACAAATTCAGATTCATCATTTTACCCAAAACAGGCTTCAGATAGAACCAACAAGAATTCAGTTTCTTAATTCCACAAATTCCATTTTTAAAAACAAAACTATCGTAACCAATGCCGATATCAATTTAACCAAGAACGTACAAAAAATGTTCCATCACCTTCATCTTCCCGAGCTTGGAAACAGTGGCCGCAGGGTCTCCAAACGTCAGGGGCATCAACATTTTTGAGACTTTTGAATGCCGGTGACCGTGACAGAGCCGGCGTCGGAGTAGAAGATGAGGAACGGGATGGAGTCTTAGCGAGCATGCGACGACACCCAAGAGCCACACCACCTCGCATGTCTATCGTCTTTCTAGACTTGACGGATTTGTAGATGGTTTAGTAGGACTGTAGGAGTAAGCTAACTACCTTTTGCCGGTGAAGTGGGGTTTGGTTTACATTGACTATCCCCAAGATTACCTTATGCTTTGTTTCCACCCCTAAACTTTGACTACTAATACTATGGAGTGTTCTTGCAAGTTTGTTTACATATAAGTATTAAAATTGTCGCTAAGTAATCTACTTTCCTTTCGCTTCCCTTGGTTTTGATTGACACAATGGTATGTTCTAGTTCCCTTAAGTGCATCCATATGTTAAGATGAATTGAAGGATGTGCTAAATAGTCACCGCATTCGATGACGCAAGACAACAATATTAGATCTGAGTAGGCAGTGAGAGGGAGTAAATCATTTTACCACCCAGATTAATTGACTAATCATTTTCAATATATGAAGTGGGATGCTGGTAAGGCAAAAATACTCGATCAAAATTTATAATTTAGAAATTGAAAAAAGATATATCAATGTGGATTACAACATCAATACTCATGAGTTTAGTCATTTATCCTTTTTAATTTTTCATGTGTATCCTTAAAAATAAATTCCATTCAATTATGTCTCTATAACTAACATTTGTGATTTATTTTTTTGTAATTATGTAGCCATGTGTTTGAATGTGGCCTTTTCGAAATTATTTGGGTGGAATGTTGGGTGGGGGGGGGGAAATTAACCGTTAGGTCTGTCACACCAAATAATCAGAGTTATATATTACGATGTAGCAAAATGATCTAAATGGTCGGGATAGTGGGTGTGAAGTGTCACATACTACCCTAAAATGGGAAATGGGGAGGAGGTTATTAGTTGAAACTCTTATACATGTCATATTTTCTATGAAACGTCAATACTGCTTTACCATGATTGTATGTTGTGATGAATCCATTTAATTTTTTTCGTATCGAGGGTTAGAATAAGCAAACTAAGACCTAATTTTCTACAAAATAAAAATCCATAACGTGGAATTTATAATTATTCAAGGATGATCGGTCCATAGGTACAAAATCCAAGCTCACCCACACCCTACCCTCACCCTCACCTTGACCCTCTGCCACTATTAATCTTGTGTCTCTTTCCCCACTACGCTTGGTGCTGCTATCTTTAAAAGTTAGAGTTTTGTTAAATAATGTATAATCATTAAGGAGAAGCACAAATATATATATATATATATATATTATGTCATTGCCAAATATCACTAGAGCCTTGCAATAATATATATATCAAATTGGTTAGAAATAGATTTACCTAGCCATTGCAATAGAACAAAAGCCTTGCAATAACATATTTCGATCGAATTGATTAGAGATAGATTTACATGGTCAACAATGTTCATGTTGATGTTTGTAATTTTGTGGGTCTTTTTATTGATTATTTTGTGAGAATATGAAAGGCAATGAATTTTTAATGGTGTCGAATCAACTTTATCATTAAGGTATTACGCTCTTTGGGCTTATATATAATTCATGAAACAACTTTTTTTCGATAAAAAAAAGAAAAAAAAAAAGGAGAAATGGAGAAGGTGGTGCTAGTCCGGTGACCCTGCTAGTAAGGGCAAAGGGTGGGTTCTAAATTTTTATTTTATTTTGTTCGGTAATTCATGCCTTGATAAAAAAAAAAAAGATCTTTACACCCTAAAAGTAACAATTTCTTTAAGGCTTTGGACGGAAGCATCTATAAAGCTGTTAGTCCTCAAACTACAAGGGTGGACGCTAATGATTTGGCCAATCCTCATGGGAGCGGTACAAATTACCCCCAATAGTTGAGGGGCTTCCTGTACACTAAGGGATAAATACGATTTCGGGATCCGAAGTAGGACTGAATCGGGTATTTCCTTTTGGTACAACCGAAACGCTTTGGTAACTTCATCGTCAACGGTAACAGTTAATTAAGCACACACTTCTTTTCGTTTCTTCCATTATTCTAAATTCCGTATCGTTTCTGCTTCATCTCCCTTTTGCTTTCCTTGAATCAAATCTCTGTTACCAACCCAATTCCGCATCATCTGTCTCGTTTCGGATAGTAAGCACACTTTCTCCCTTTTTTTCCCCCATTTCTTGGTGCAGATTTGTGATTATTTGTTCTGAATTGTTTTGATTTTATATGCTTGTTCTAAAGTTGATCAAACTAGCCAGCAACATTGTTGATTTTTCTGGGTTGTTCAATATTGTTTTGTATTTGATGAGATTTAAATATGTTTGATATTTATTTGATGAGCAAGTTTAGGTAGTTCATTTCTCTGCTATTTGGTTCATCTAGGAATTCAAGCTTTCCTTTTTATAAGATGGGTCATTTCCCTTGGGGCATTTGTTAGCATTTCCCTTTCAAGATTCGCAGTTAGAGCGGATGTACTGACGTGTGTTGGATATGTCTTGAGAATTTGTGTTTCGGGCAACCGACAAGTTAATGCACAAGTTTCAGACCGGTCATGTGTCCTCTTTAGAATTTAATGCCCGGATCAGTTAATTTTAGCCTTTCATGGGTCACTATAGCACATGAGAGGCCATGAGGTGGACACATATGGACTAACTTGTCATTCAACTTGTGAGGTGAGATGATGGAGTCGGGATTTGATAACCCTTGTTACTTTCTAAGTGCATTGTTATATTCCTAGAGGCGTTTTGCTTTTCACGTGAAGATTCTTTAACTTGAATGGATGGAATAGTATTTGGGGCACGTGATTGCCTTCATTCTCGTGAAACTAGTCTATTTGTGTAAAAGAGAGGCAGAAAAATGGCACATTGCTTTTGTTGTTCTCTCATATGCTAATGTTTATAATGAAGTAACATGAATTGTGTAAAAGTAGCCAACTAGTGACAATGTACTTAATGGATTTTTGATTGCTTTTATAATTAGTACTTGACCTTTGCATTTGTTTTAGTTCAATTCTATTGTCCCCTAGGGTGCAAGAACATATAAAATGCATTAAAAACTTACTTGCTAGCAAATTTTCATTCTTGAAATATATTTTTTGTTCGAGAATATCTCCTTAGTTGCTAAGTGGTTGCGGCTTTCTGGTTGGAACCTCATTTTCTTTGGCATGAGGTTATTAGGAGGAAGTTTGGTGCATATAGAACTGGGTGGAACATTCTAGTAGCTCTTCGCTTACCTATTCAAGTCAGTGGAAGTTCATACATAGCTGCTACCACTTATTTCTTCCTCAGTTTTGGTGTGTGCCGGATTTGAGAATAAAGCTCATTTCTGGGAGGATCATTGAATAGGGGAACCTTCTCTTGATTTATCCTTTCCTCGGTTTTATTGAATTTCAAGTGTTCATGATGCTCCTATTTCCTCATTTCTGATTAAGGAGGGTGATGATGTTCTCTTGAGATTCCTCGGACATTGTCACCCTTTTACTTCAGTTTTCTTCTTTTCATCCCTTGGAGCATGTTAATTATCGGTATTGGGTCCCAGAGGGTACACGTATGTTTACACCTAAATCTTCACGAATATCCTTATCTGCCCTCAAATTCAGCCTCATTTCTCTTTAGAAATTCATTTTGAAAGTCCAAGGTCCCGTTTAAGTTTAAGGTCTTTGCTTGGATTGTGATTGTTAACCGGCTAAGTACTAATGATTGACGACAGTGTGGTGGCCGAATAAGACCTTATTTCTGTATGTATGCATTATGTATTTTATGTGGATGGGTATAAACGAGACTCACAATCACCTCTTTTTGCATTGCCCTGTTGATTGGCATATATGGTTGTGCCTTGTTTGTGGTAAAGGAGAAACCTGTGTTTCTCCTCATTTGGTCAATGATATGTGCATTATTAGACACCTAGGATTTGGTTCCAAGGGAGGGGGGGGGGATGCTGGAGTTCTGTTGGGGAGTGCTTTTTTCAGTCTGCTGAGGAATATATGCGTTGAGCGAAATGCTAGCATTTTCATAAGCCAGGCTTTCTATGGGAGCTGAGCCGGAGAGCTTTTCATTGGTTGCCTCATCAGACTTGGCAAAGAGTTGGTGAGCAGCTTTGTTTAGTTTGTTTTGGTTTTGGCCTTGTGCAAAATTTCTTTTAGGTTTTTAGTTTTGAATATGTATCTTTTTTGGGTGGATTCCTGGTCCGCCTCTTTTTGCATTTATTTTCTATCTTTCTAATATAGTTTCTTCTTAACAATCTCTGTGCTCAACCTCTTGTCTGATATATTGTTCTTTCCTTACATCAGGTTGTTTTGGAAAGTCTTCCAAGCACCAAGTCGAAATGAATTTTGATTTACAGCTTGAATATTATGGTAACCCGGGGCTATATTGTTGGATTCAGAAGATGACAACAGAGCTTAGTTTTTATCTGAGATGTATTCGTGCTATGATATTTGTTGAGTACATGTGCACAGTTTGCATGCATTATGATACAATTGGTGATGGATTGTGGTTTGTACTGCTTTGTGATTAGACCCATCTCCTGAACAGTTGCATTAATGTACATCCGACTTTATATATTTTCTTGTCCTCTTTGTGCAGTGATATGATCAAGTATCTCCAATTGTTGCAGAAACGAGAGAAATGCAATGTTTCCTTTTTTTAGTTGAAAGACATAGTAAGATATGCCAGATTTTTATATATCCTTAGACAGGATCACAGTTTGGAGGCCTCCTGGACCTGTGCACTTTGTAAAATGCGTGGTGACAGAGACATTGGCTGGCAACATGGAAAAATGATAGGGGGATGTAGACATCGTTTGCAGTGCAACTATTGTCATAGGAGCTTGACTGGGGGTATTACACGCTTCAAACAACATTTAGCATGTAAAAAGGGAGAAATTAAGGGATGTGATGCTGTTCCGAAGGAAGTAAAGGAGCTCATTAGAAATCACTTACAGACGGGAAAAAAGAGAAAAAGAACGAGTGCAAGGCAACAGCAGGAAGGTACTGAAGCATCTACTTTACTGTCATCAAAAGAATCAGAAGATGAATATTCTTGGTCAGAAGAGCCAGATAGAGAGGGATTAGCTGCTACACTGGAGGATCTACAAGCACAGAGTGAAGCAAAAATCACAACCCAAGCTGTGATTAATGGTTTGCCTCTAATAAACTTAGTTTACCTTTTTTTTCTACTTCCTACTATTTTCGTAATACTAGTAACCTTGAGTTGATAACCTGTATCAAAAAATGTAGTAGGTTGCACCTCTTTCTTAGGTGTGTTTGGAAGTTTCTATACTCGTCTCTGTGTGTATGTGTATTCAGAAACTTTCAGATGGGGTGTTAACTGTAAGTGCCTTCTTGTATTTTAGCATAGTTCCACCTTGATTGTGCTTCGAATATGGTTACATGTTTTAGGACAATGAAATCTAGCCAAGGATATTGCTATTCAAGTTATGTTGATATTTATTAAAAAAAAAAAATTACAATTATGAGCAGAGATGGGACTATCATTAAAGATATAATTAGTGATATATCTTCGTTCTTGAGGTTCAAGCTAAGATCGTGACCTCAATGTGGGCCGAGCAGTAGAAATTCTTGTCATAGCAGCTGTTTAACTGCCACCATGTTCAAGCCAAATTCATGTCTCAATTATTTGGTTTCCGCATTTCACGAAAATTATCTTGACCCAGTTTCTTAATCATAATTCTTGAATTAATGCATGCATTTGTTCGAGTTTTTATTTTTTTTAATCCCAATCATTGCCAGTCCTCAATTGAAACTCTTGCATTTTGTTTTTCTGAGTATCTGCATGTACCTTCTTGTATGTCCTGTTAAGCAATGTTCCAATATTGCCTCATTTACAGAACAACTCAAATTACGCAATCTATTGTCGTAATTGTTTCCTGCAATTGTTGTAGCTCTAAGTTTCGGCTCATAGATTCATATGGAACTATGATCTGCACATGCTAGTCATATGACCCATGTTTGTTTGTGTTTATGGGTAGCTTTAGCTCAATTAAGCCTTTTCTCTTGAGCCACGACACCTGCTTAACTACTTCTAATTTTTCAAAGCTATTGCTATGGCGCTCTATTTCTTGAATCAATACCTAATTTCAAAACTGCACAACCTACACACCTGGTTGACCAATCCAATGTTGCCGATGATCCGTGTGCCTACAGCCTGCCAATGTTGTAAACCCGTGGCTGAACTATCTTCTTAACCATCTATAGACATTCCCGGATGTGGTGTCAACTTGCCTGAACTCTTAATGCCTACTCTTAGAGTTTTTTCTGGCAAATGTCCATTTTTTAGGCTTCTTCAGTTAGATCGAGATTGCTTACACATTTTCTTCACCTTACAATCATTTGAGCAAATTGTAGCTGTGCAAGTGCTAGTAATTTTGCAAGAACTGAGATTTGTACTATGCATCCCCCTCCCCCAACTGTATTGTCCTTGAGGTTCTTAAATGGATTGAACTGTCAGCAAAGTTCACATGTTGATAATGTTTGGAGCTCTTTATTACTGTTATGTATTGCTACTGTTGTTGTTATTAGTTATTTATTCTGTTACATTGATCTTAATTGGTTTAATGGTTCTTATTTAGAGGATCAACAGCTCATAGCAGATGCCCAGGAGTTCCTTGATGTTTTCTCGTCCAACTCGTACAAGGGCGATCAAGTGAGTACACTTTTTCTATCATTACCTCTTTTATTTATTTATTTTTATTTATTTTTTGACTTTTACTCAAAATATGGTTCATTTATTGCGCGTTCATGTATGCTTGGCAAGTTTCTTGGTTTTCTGTGGTCTTATTGCACTACATGCGCTTAAAGTAATGGAATATGCTTGTTGTACCAGGGTTTCTCAACTGCTGGAACCACAGATCCAGGTTGGGCCCATGGAGATATGATAAATGGTGGCCGACAAAAGACCAAGTGTAAGTACTGTAACAAAGTTATTCTTGGTGGTGGTATATCCCGACTAAAGCAGCACTTAGCTGGGGAAAGGGGAAATGTAACACCATGTGAGGAAGTACCTGAAGACATTAAAATGCAAATTCGACGACATTTAAGTTTGAAAGTTCTTGAAAAGTCTAAGAGGCACAAAGGATCAAAAAGTCGTGAGAAATCCATTGTTTCCTCTTTCCAGAGTAAGGACAAGGAAGATGATAATGGACAAGGGATCATGAGGAAAACTTTTAAGCAAATCTCTGGAAGGAAAAGAAGGGCAATAACATCTGAGGATAATGATGGAACCTCCAATCAGGACAAAAGGAAATTGCTTTCAGTGACTATTTTTCCTGTTGAACAGGGCTTTGGTTCACAAGAAAACATTGAGCAGGCGGATATAGCCGTTGCGAAATTTATGTATGATGCTGGTTTACCTCTAAGCGCTTCAAATTCATACTATTTCCAGAAGATGGCTGATGCTATTGCTTCTGCAGGTCCTGGTTATAGAATGCCTTCTTATCATTCTTTGAGGGGAAACTTGTTGGACAGAAGTGTTCAATATACACGCGAACTCTGTGATGAAGTGCGAAAGTCTTGGAAGGTTACTGGGTGTACAGTCATGGTTGATAGGTGGTCAGTTAGAGCTGATTGTACAGTTCTAAATTTCTTTGTGTATTGTCCCAAGGGTACAGTTTTCCTCAAGTCCGTTGATCTGACAAATGTTACTGATTCTTATGAGGCGCTGGTTATCTTATTCGATACCATTGTTCAAGAGGTGGGTCCCAATAATATTGTAAATTTTATAACAGATACTGCACCCAGTTATAAAGCTGCAGGTAAGGCCTTAATGGGGAAATATGATACTTTCTTCTGGAGTGCATGCACTGCACATTGTATAGACCTAATGCTTAAAGAAATTGGAGAAATGGATGAAATCAATCAGGTTTTGACAAAAGCCAAAAAAATTACTCAGTTTATTTATAATGATGCTTGGCTCCTTGATTTAATGCGGAAGAGCACGGGAGGAAGAGATCTGATGCGGATGGAAAGTACAGCAATTTCTTCCAGCTTTGTGACACTGCAAAACATTGTATCCCTCAAGGATCCTCTCTATCAGATGTTTACATGCCCTATGTGGACGCAATCGTCTTTGTCGAAGCAAATTTCTGGGCTGGAGGTAGAAGAAATAATAATGGATCTGCAGTTTTGGTCTCTGTGTGACAACACGCTAAGGGTCACAGAGCCATTATGTACTGTTTTATATCTTTCAGTTTGTGAAGAGAGACCATCAATGGGGTACATCTATGATGCAATGGAGAAAGCGAAGAGAAGTGTCATCATGGCATTCAACCACGAGTCTGATTATATACCATATTTGAATGTTATTAACCGTATTTGGAAGGAGGAACTCCATAACCCCCTTCATTCTGCTGGATACTATCTGAATGCGTCCAAACTTTACGATCCCAGTTTTGTGAGTGATAAAGTGATCCAAAAGGGTTTACTTGATTGCATCGAGACCTTAGAACCTGACCTAGATTCACAGGTTAAAATTACGAGCCACATAAATTTCTACAAGGATGCTGCTGGTGATTTCGGTCGCCCTGTGGCATTGCTTGGTCGTGAATCGCTGGCTCCAGGTAGGTATTAATCTTGGTTTGGTGTTTCTTAGTTAATTTATGGACATGTTAAGTGATGATCAAATGTTCTTGTAGCTACTTGGTGGTCTCTTTATGGAGCTGACTATCCACATTTGCAACGGTTAGCTGTAAGGATACTAAGCCAAAGCTGCAGCATCATTCCTTATGACAGGCGGAGGAGCATGTTTGAATGCATTCATGCAAACAGGAGGAACTGGTTAGAGAATAAGCGGCTAAACGACCTAGTATTTGTTCACTACAACTTGCGCCTTAGAGAGAGGTGATAGCTTCTGTCTCTATGCTTCAACATATCAGCACTTGCATTACCAAAACTAGGAAATTTCAATGATAGAGCAGACCTTTAGATGATCTATCTGTTTCATAATCTTTCGCGGTAATCGTTTGATAAGATCTCTTCTTTGACTGCATATGTTGAGGTTGACTACTTATTATGATTAGTTTTGCTAACAGTGGTGTTATTAGAGGAACAAAGAGATTTCAGACTGGTGAATTGATCCTTATACGTCTAGCTTTCTTTAGTTCAAGGTTTCAGTCTGGTCGAAGCTGATTCTATTAGTGCCAAGTTTTGATATTTGTATTTGGGTTCCTAGGCGAAAGAACAGATAAACCAGATTATGCACAAGAGAATTTTGGTAGGGGAGAACTAGTGAGAACCCCTCTATGGTTAATCAGTTTTGGGCTTTGGCACCCTATACTAAGAAGATTTGGGTTAGATATGCTACCACTGCATAAAGCCAAGTATGAGTTGATCTTCTGTTCAGGATCTTGAAATGGGAAATTGCTCTTTGGTGTTTGCCCCTGAATACTGGATTCTTTGATATGGTTGACACCGATATGGAGATAGGTCATAAGTTTTTGCGCTCTTGCTCTCGTCTCTCTCTCTCTCTCTCTCTCTCTCTCTCTCTCTCTCTCTTTATAATATATATATATATATATGTGTGTGTGTAAGTAGGGACTTTTACAAACTGTTGAATCGTGCAAACCGTACGAATCCGTTGTATTTTAGTATATATTTGTTGTATCTTAGTTAATTTGCTATATGTCAGTGATATGTATTGTATCTCATGAATGGTATGGGATACAACACAAATAGATACAACACAATATTAACCAATTTTTTTTTCTTCGAAATATATTCTTCATGGATCTTGTTACAAAACCTCCTTCCATTAGAAATACTAACATTTGTATCACTTATTTTAGTGGGGGCATTTGGTCATTTTACACTTCCCCTGTTAGAGAAAATTTATGGACGGCAATCTTCCTTAATGTCTGTAATCTGTATCCCTTACGAAAAATTATATTTGAAGGTAAAGCCCAAAACTGACGAAACACAAGGGGTTCTGACTATTTTCCCTTTTGGTTGGCTAATCAAGATTGTTGAATAAACCTTATTGGCTATTATGTTTTTAAATGCTCATTAACAATGGTTACTTCCTTGGTGCTTTTTAGTCTATATATTTTATTTACTAATGAAAAGAAGTAATATAATTTACTCCCTCCGTCCCTAAATGAGTGTCTTGTTTAGTATTTAAAAACTCAACCTAATTTATTATTAACATAATTATTTAACATATACTTCTATATTTTAGATTCTAGTATATAAAACTTTGTGAGATTATCAAGTAAACTATCAATAACATTTTTTATAACTTGGAAATAACAAGTCAATTCTCATAAAACATTGGTCAAAGTTCAATAAAGTTGATCAAAATATGTCAAAACAGGACACTCACTTAGGGACGAAGGGAGTATCAATGTATCATTTTCTATGCTAGTTTCCTCTATCATTGTCTTCTTGTTCTCCCTTTTGTTCTTGAGTTTGCATGCCTTATGCAAGGGTATCGGTTTTCCACTTCCTTTTATAGCTAGTGGCTGATGTCCTTGATAGGATGTTTTTGAGAGGGAGGAGGTACGGCTGATTGAGGGTTGTGCGGTGGGTAGCGAGGATATTTGGGTATCTCACCCTTAGATTGCTGCTTTTCTTGTCAGAGCATACTCGGGTATCTAAAAATGCTCTCAGTATTCTTCAAGTTTGAGGCTATCTCTGGTTTAAAGATTAATCTTTGGAGAAAGAATTACCTTGATTAGGGATTTTTCTTGTATCCCTCTTTATTCTTTCGCTTTTCAGAATTCCTGCGAGCATGTTAGATCGTTTTGAGACCATTGATGGAGATTCATTTGGTAAGGGGTGATCTAAGGGTGATGAACTATCTAAGGCGCTTAAGATAGGAATTATTTGTAAATGCACTCATTTTATGGTAGGTAATGGAATTAGCATTCATTTTGGGAGTGGTTCCTTTGTGTTGCCATTCCGTTAGCTCTGGCTTTCTTCTGATTTCTTTAACCCCAATTTTGGCATCCTATGTCGGTGTTCGTCACTCTTCCTGGAAATTCCATTTTTATTAAAATATTCTTAATTTGGATTTTGAATAGGTCCTTGAATGGCTTGATCCTCTGTCTCAAATGCATCTTTCCATTGTTTCCGACTCAAGTGCGGACCTTAAAGTGTTATGGGGTATATTCTTGTTGGTCCTTTCTCTCCCAATTGATCCTTTCTCCATATCTTGTTATTTGTATGCGCTCTTCAATCATTTCTGAAACAATAGTTTCATTCAATGTTAGAGCCTTCTCGTGGACCCTAGTTTTTTAAAAAACTTAACAATAATGATGAGTTGCAAATTCATTGACACAAAAGCAGATTTCCTCTTTGCTGTTATGTGTGAGCACACCTATGAATCACATAATCTTTTACACTCTGTGTTGTGAGAGGTGTTTCTTTGGTATAACTTATTTGATGTGGTTAAAGAGGATTTGAGTTAACCTGAGCTCCATCAAAGGCTTTGGTTGGAGCAACGATGCGGCTTTGTTGTGGCTGTGGGGTTTTTTTCTCATCTTAGGGGTGTGTTAAAGCATGAAAATATTTAAGTCTCTTCTAGAGCTTAAGCTTTTAGATGAGTTGGACATTTAAAATGGTATCAGAGCAGACTTTCTACACTTGCAGCGTAACAACCCACGATGATTTAGCTCTGCACCACCCAATCCAAAGAGTCCACACTGCAAGTATCAAGTTTGGCTACGCGTGAGGGGGCATGTTGAGACATCAAACCCATATAGTGTATAAACAAACCTTGCATTCAATTAAGAAAGATCCTGGGTAATCCACTCATTGCCAATTGGTTTGACATGGAACCCCAAACTTTAGTGGGAGATCTGTGGTATTTGTCATCTAATGGGAGATCTGGACGGAGAGGATTCCAGGATTTTCAGGGCTTAGGTTTTACCTTGGAATCTTCCAGCAAGGAGCACACTCCGGGGTATCATTTCACAGCTGAATCTGTATTGACCTCTTTAGTTTCTCTCTAGATTCTACCATTTGTTTTACATGTGTGCTCTTGTATTTTCTTTTTCCTTTTGATGGAAGAGCGTCCATCCCCTTGTATTCTTACCCATTGAATTATACGCTTTCGAGATTGGAGCCCAAAGACTTTGTGTCGCAAAATTGTCAAATATCTTCTTATTTTGTTTATGCATTAAGCAAGTTATCTGCTAGTTTTTGAAGAAGGCACTGTTAAAGTTTGTTAACAAAATGAAAAATTAGCTTGTTGATTTTTTTTTTCAGCATCCGGTGGTAGGTTGTTCCTCTTTTCTTGATATTCTAGATTGCCTGTGATTTTGCTATCACTTTTGCCTCATAGTGAACATTTAAGTATTTATAATAGTGGAACCCTGAATTGAATGTATAATTAGGTTGCACATTATAAATGAAGCAGATAAAGTAAAAATTATGTGATTATCTGAAAACTGTCCTTTATGCACAAAAGTTTATGTTTTCTCCTCTCTATTCCGAGTATTTCAAGGTCTGTTTCAGTTTCAAATCAATGTTATGAATGTATGTCAAATAATGGAGGGAGAAATATTACTATCCGGGAGTTATATTACTATGAACTGCTATTAAGCATTTGATTTAATGTCATGCAAAAATAAACCATGTACTAGCTATTCTCTGCTAGAGAAGAACATAAGATACGTACGCCGCTACTTATATTTTCTAGTAATGTATGTATTTGTGGTGGTTTGGGCCAACATTAAATAGTTGATGCTTAACCTGTATTTTATTCAAGCAGGCAGGAAACCTCTACATCCAAGAGTGTACGTGGTGGACATGACCCTTCATGCCTGGAAGCTTTTGACGATGACCTAACTGATTGGGTAGAGGGCCCTAGAAGAGTTGAAAGAAATGAATATAGTTGGGCAGAAAGCAGTTCCCAGTAGATGACTTCTGTAAGTGTTAAAGTGCATTTCTTGCAACGGTAAGACTGAAAACTTAAGGATTGCCAAGATAGTAGCACTTTGTAGTATTTATTTTCTTAGCAAGTGGAGACCCCTGCTCTGTGAATTGCTAGGATTTGTCTAGCACATAAATCAAATGTCAGCTTGTAGAAGCCCTCGGTTAAGAGAGGTATTTCTGTTAAGGTATTTTTTTTTTTTGAAAACAAGCAATGCTGAAAGTTCCATGCAGTTGAGAGCATGTTCATTTCTGCAGCATGGCCAGTGATGTTCAACCTCCTCCCCCTTACCCCCCACCCTCCCCACCACCACCACACAAATCCTATTTATATTTTATCCTTGTTATTTCATTTATTTTTGCATTTGCATGTCATAAGACGACCACGGACAAATTCATGTGTACAGGTTCCTTGTTCGAGTCTATATACAGGTGCATTCAAACAAGGTCGATTTTTTCTGCTTGTGAGTGTCTACTGCTTGCAAGTAATAACTTTTTGTTGAAAGCGAGTGCTAGCTTGATAGTAATAACAGTTTGTTGAATCCAAATGCTAGCTTGAAATGTGAAACAGTTTTCTGTCTCCCACTTATCCTTTCCGTGGAACATTATTATTTCTCTAAACTTGCAGGAAGAATTACTTCATCATTCTTTCTGCACGGTCATGAATTTTGCGGGGCCGGGTTATTTGTAACTTCTAAAACAGTTGTCAGGTTGTGATGAAAAGTGAACTGGGATGTGAAATATATGCTTCATGGAAGCAGCTTTCTCTTTCCATGAATTCCATCTGTATTATTTGCCTGGTGATGTTTAATCCCAAATATCTCTAAACGTGCAAGTCATTAGACAGAGACCCACCAATGTATATCAAGCTTAAAATTCCCCTCATGCCATGTGACACTAGCTCATAGCTCACAAGTGAAGAGGTAAAAAAAAACTGCCTCACTAGGGTATCACAAATCAAACAGGGTCCCAATCTGTGCACTCGCAAATGCTGTGGCTGCAATTGCAAGCGGGATGACTTCAGCCCAAGACCTAGCCAAGGACCTCTTATGCAAGTTAAATTTATAAAGTTATTGAAAAGCTTTAGCTGTTAGTGGGTTTCATGAAAAGCTTTATAGAGGGTTCCAACAAATTATATCATGCTTTTACGAGAGTTATGCATTATGTCTGCTTTTTTCTTTTTCTTTTTCGGGTTTGTTTCGTTCTTTCCTCATTTGCTTCACTTCTGTCGTTCATTTTTCCTTCTTCCTCTTTTTTGGGGATTTTTGATGGGTGGGTGGGTGGTGAGTGAGGCGGATTGACTGCTTTGAGGAGAAATATTGCATTAGTAAGTATGCATAAAAGCATGTGTTCTGGTCCAGTAAAAAAGAAACTGTTGTGAACAGGGGAAAACATTTATGTGATACCTCTGTGTCAGTAGCGAGATTATGTGCAACACTTTAAGAGCACATATTGAGATTTTGCATTGTAGCCATCTTTGTATAGGCCCATTGCGGAACGAGAGATCACGGAATAATTGATACTAGTGTCAAAAGGGTCCACATTCAAGGATTAGAGAAAACGTGGTAATTGCATATGTTATCTTTTCACATTGCATTTTCATATGCTACTTGCTTGAGAAGACTGAAGTGTAGGCCTTCTTCTTTGGAACCTTTCAGGCTCTGACATTTATAATTAGGTTATTTGTCAGACTAGGAAACAATTATGAGTAGCGGCAATGCATGGCCGGCACAGAAGATTCTCACTTTCTTTATCTTTAGTTGCGGATTGACCTGGTTTAGCATCATCCTGAGTAAAACTCTTTTTTCTACTCATCCTGCTCATTTTTCCTTTGCTATCTATTGCCAGTCTATGACAAGACTGAATGTTCAAGAAGGATTTCCTTAAAAATTCAGGCAAAGCCAACCAATAACGATTCCTGGACTTGGAAAATGGCGGTAGGTACTTAGTTGTGACGGAGGGAGGAGAGGACTACATCCTGGAGAGAGCTATCCTTCTGCATGGCAGCTTTGAACTCATCAAAGGTGACTTTTCCATCACTGTTAGCATCCATGCAATCAAATATCTCGTCCAGTTTTCCAGGTTCTGTGATATCCACCGAAAGGCAGTCATCAGGCAAGGCCTGCACATAAGCATCACTGTTTACTTGTAATCCAAGAATGTGATTAATGTATACTTGAGCATAATCCAAGCATAGGAAGTAAAGGCAGTTAAGTTGCTTGCTGGTGTGAGTTCTGTATGGGGAAGAGAAAATTACCCTCAACATAGATGCTACTTCTTCCTTACTGATGCAACCTGATCCATCTGTGTCATACATCTGATGTCAAGCAGACATGTGCAAGTATTAGCATTTTAACGGATAAATAGTTCTTACATGCCGGGGCTTATTAGTGAAGAAGCACTCGTGTTTTTATATTGGCTTAAGATACTATGTTTAAGCAGCTTCTGTTAATTCAGAAAATCAAACATTGTTTATGAAGGAAATTCTGATTTTTAATGACTTGCCAGGGTGGGTGGGTTGTGTGGAGGGGGAAGGGGGAGGGGTGTTGTAGGGCTCTTTGGAGACTCAGGACATAACATGACAACACCTCAAGTCAGACAAAAGATGGGGGAGAAGGAGGATGTGAAGACAGCACCTGAAAGCAGAGGCGGAGTGCATCATCTCCTTTCGAATTTTTGAGGCTGGAGAAGCCACATAGTATCTCTCTCATATCGACTGTACCATCCCGGTTGTTGTCAAACAGGTCAAAAATACGAGGTGCCAGAGGAATCAGTGATGACATCTTCATTGCCTTCAGTACTTGCTCAAATTCAGACAGTGTAGCATTCTCGCCATTTGCACATCTGCACATTCAGCAAATTCCTATGCTCAACTACCATATATAGTTTTAGACCTCGTCTTGGAAGTGTTGTTGGGTTTAACTTAATTGAATGAACTTTAGCTGGTAACATACGTACATTTGCTTGAAGTGAAGGCTGAGACTCTGGAGTTCATCCGGCTTGAGATCATAGGAACCCACTAGGTTTTTTAGCTTCTTTGTTCTCAAGAAGATGGTGCTAGTATACATGCTTGCTATTGCAGCAGCACGAAACTTTCGACGAGCATTAAAGCTCTGTAGTCGAGACACAATCTCTGGATCTATTTGACGTTCATTAGCTGAATCTCCAATCACCCACCGATCCTGAAGAATCTATATTCATATGAAATTCAGAATCAATATTACCAGGTTTACAAATTTAGAATTTTAATTTCTGGGCTTATAAGTTATTCTCAGTTACATGGGAAGAACATGATGTACCACATCCAGACTTGCCATTTTATTTTTTCTCTTGCAGGGAAAAAATAAACTGGCACTTATCCAGATTTGGCAAAATATGCATATATTTTTGTTATAAATTCTGATCTCAGGTTTTCAGGAGTTGCTAGTGCAACTATTGTACCTCTTCAGCACTTGGTCGCCTGTCGGGATCAACCGTTAGCAGACGGGAAATCAAATCCTTTGCAGAAGAAGAAATGTTCTTCCATGTTTTCTCATAGAAGCTGAACTCTCCCTGCATGGGGGAGAACTTTGCCATTAACAAGATGAAACTAAACACTGAAGAACAAGAGAAGGTACATGTATTATTACTAGAATGAACATACAGCCATTATCATTTGTTGCTTTTGTCGATTTGACTGCGCAATGAATGGTGGATACCTGAAAGAACATATGGTGAAACAGTTACGAAACTTTCAATGGTTTGCTATAATCAAGTATTTATGTTTTGCTCTTTGGACAGAGGAGAGGCAGAGAGGGCCAGAGAGCATACCCGGAGAGAAGGATGTATAAGATGACACCCAAGGACCACATATCACTTTTGGAAGAAATTCTTCCTTGAGAAAGAGCCTCTGGTGAGACATAATCAATGGAGCCGAACAATCCCACAACTGGGTCATTGAACTCCTCCACTGAGCTCAGTCCGAAGTCCATAATCTTCAAGGGAGAATCTTTACTGTTACTCAGAAACAGGCAGTTCTCAGGCTTCAAGTCTCTGTGGATGACATTGGCACGATGAAGAGCAGCTAATCCGCTTGCGATTTGCCGAACCACAGCTGCAGCCTCTGCCTCACAGTACTTCTCCTGACTTACAATCCTATCAAACAGCTCTCCTCCCGAGCAAAGCTCAAGTATAAGATGAACTCCACTCGAGTCCTCATAAACATCATGGAGGTGGATCACATTCTCGTGAGGCGAAACATCTTCAACGATTCTTCTCATCACCAGAATCTCGTTTGTCAGCAAGGCGTCAGATATTGAAATCTGTTTCCGAGTAGGAAGACCCATCAAAGAAGCAGCCCCACCACGGTTTTTAGGCAGTATACCGGATGGGATTGATGGACCGATCCTTCTAAGTGTTTTGATGGCTACATGGTCGTGGGTATGATCTCCTCCACCGGATTTTCTGGTCCCTTTTCTTACAACCGAGAATCCTCCTCGCCCCAAGATATCGGAAACTTCATACTCATCTGAAAGGCTTCTTTGAGATTCCGGTCCCATGACCATATATGAACCAATCTTCCCTTGAAAATTAAGGAGAAGATCCAAGAAAACCAGATTCTGTGAGATTGAGGAACTGCAGATGAAACAAAGGGTGAAGAAGGTGGTTGAATTAATGATAAGGGAGAGAAAATTTGAAGACGCGGAATGACAGGGATTGACATCACCATTTGAACTGTTCTTACATTTGTTTATTGCAATAAGCTACTCCATTATATGAAGTAGAGAGGGGGAGAGAAATGGAATCAAAGGAATAAACATTTGCGATAGGAGCTAAGTATTAAGAGACAAACTTTCATGACCAAGTCAACCATAAGCTTATTCCATGGGGAGTTCCATGGTTTTCTCTCCCCCGGCCAGTCTAGCTAGGGCGTTTCAGATGTATTTTCTCATGTCCGAGACCGTCGCATATATTGGGTTTTTCGACTTTGAAGTCGATGAATCTTTTCTCATGATCTGAACTGGACTTCAACTTGTACGTACTAAGATCAAGCTCGGAAGCAACCGGGCTAAAACTGTCGATAAACGACCTCTTATGACCGGAATTCCATTCTTTCTCGAATCTTCTTTAACTGAATCTGCTTTAATGTCTCTACGAACGAGGAAGCTATATGTAACAAAGTAAGCAACTTAAACCCCATTACCAAGAGGTGAGACAGCAGACCAGAAAGAGCTCACAATAAATGTCGAGCTCTGGACAACCTTGCATGGAAACATCCAAAAGCGGAAGGAGAAAGAGGGTGTGCAAAGAGAGCGTAAAAATCGAAGAAGGTATCAAGGACCGAGCTGGTCTTAAACCTGTCATTTCCTCCATACTAACAGCTACAGCAGCTTGCTGGAGGTCTGTTCTCCCAGATTTGAGGATAAAGAGCATCCCCAAGTTCGAACAAAACATTCGTCAACCTGGTATGATCCCTGTAAATAATGCGAGGAAAAGGTGTATTTCGCATCTTCACTGATTGCTTATAAGGTTTGTAAGTTAAAATATCTTTCCATCTATATACTGCTATATATATTATACTCTTCTACAAACATCAATCAAAACTCATCACATTCATTCAATTTTTTCTTAAAAACATATATTTTGCTAGTGTTTGTAGATGACCGAGGCTACGAAATCAAAAATTAAATAATATATTATTTATAATTTAAATAAAAGGTAATAATTAAATTTAAAAATATAAAAATATTTAAAATAAATTTAGATAAATATCTAAGTATATAAAAAGATTATAGAAAGATAAAGAGAGGGAGTAGTGGTGTGTAAGAGAAGGGGAAAATAGAGGGGTTGATAGGTAGTAGGAAGAGAATAATAGAGAAGAATGTTGTGTTATTTTTTTAGAATTGAAAAAGTTACTATTTATTTAGTCAATATCAATAAATAGTACACAAGTGGTTTATATATTATAGATAGTACTATTTTGTACACATCAACTCAAATCATTTCATCCCAATCATGATTATTGTA
>JAOTQG010000092.1:2350-16491 GCA_025631175.1 Iris virginica
ATAGAACTCTTAGATAAGACACAAATTCAAACGACATACATGATAGACATTCTGTTGCATCAACATAATGTATGTTCTGCCTAATAGAACTCTTAGATAAGACACAAATTCAAACGACATACATGATAGACATTCTGTTGCATCAACATAATGTATGTTCCACCCAAACAATGTCTGCAGTCGAGTAAGCCTCCTTTTCTGTGCAATACCGATATAATCATTAGTGCAGCATTCAAGTTTAACAAAACCAATAAAAGGAGTGCAAACAACTTAGTTAACACCACACTCCTGCCACCCCTAAAAGATGGTCCCAACTTACCTATTTTGTGTGTCCCAAAAAGATAGTTCCGTATCTTAAAAAAGGCTAAAGTTATAGTATAATTTCGAAATAGTACAAATTGGTAAAGCACAACCTTAAAAAATTTGAAAAGCACAAGAAGACTATCCTTTTGGGATGGAGAGAGCATCATTAATCAAGACCTCATATTTTACAACGTAACAGAAAATTGCAGAAACTACATGGCATTCAGTTATTTTGCTGCTAGATTGCGTCAATGCTTACAACGTCAGAACCAGGTTCACCATGTGTTGGATATCCATATTACTGGAAATCCCCAAGATTCAAATGCAGTAACAGAAGAGACAGGAGATTCTCATGAAAATTTTATAATGGAAATTGATGCTCTTGGAATGGTACATCAAGTTATAGATGTCCATGATATCATATTTTATATATGTTTGTAAGGGCAAAAAGAAAAGAAATGCATAGTAGATTGACATGGTGGAATAGTTATAATATTAAAAGGTATTATAATTGTCAAATTCAAGACCGTGTGCAAGTAAAAAGTGCGACGAAGACAAGCTTACTTGTCGACGAACAAGCCTCCGGGTGTTCGCTTTAACTTTGTCAACAGCATCTACTAATAGGCCTTTCAGCTGATTATTATCAGAGGAATTCAGGATTGCACTCATATTTTCTTTCAACATAGCATCATAATTGTTTGTTGGTATCTGGAGATGGGAAGCCCCTGTCAGATCATTCTCTGTACCACTCCGCCCTTTAGAAAGGTAAACTGTCAAGAAATCCTCAAATTCGCGTACACCAATAGCCTGCCTTAGACCACGAGTATAATCCGCATTAAGGTTGTAAATGTCGTAAACTTCACCCAGCAAACCAGCATCAACCATATGATCCACTCTTTGCTCCACATATTGGTCTATTATAGGAAGAGCTGCATCCACACATATGAAACAGCAATTGTATCTATGGTCATCAATGTTGCCCCAGTTCTGCCCTGCCATGTGCAAAATATTAAATAATTGTACTGCTTCCACTCGGACCATTGAAATTCTAGAATTAGAAATACCTCAATGGTATTGATTCCTTTCAAGTAGTTCATTTCCAGTCGACTTAAATTATGGAAGAATACCTTACCTCCATGGCCTGATCCTGAAAAAGTTTGCTAGGAAGAACACCAGAGCGAGCATACAAACTTAAGTATTGCTTTATCTGCCAGGATTAACCAATGATAGAGTTACTGATAAAATCTCCATATTAAACTCAAGTACTTGACCATCTTCAGAATTCTACAATTTTCAGTTCATTGTGCTAAAGTTTTTTAATTTTAGTCGCTACATGTTCATGTGCATATTTGTGCACGCACGTGTGTCAGTCTGCATAAGAGAGAGTGTGCGTGTGTGTGTGTGTGGGTTTGTATGCACGAGTGTAAGAGAGTGAGAACAAGACTAACAGAGGGAAATTTCACTGGGTGTGGTTCGAAGTTGTTTGGCACATATGATGCACGATCTCTAACCTACTACATTCAGCGACAGGCTATCAATTGGGTATTGCAATTATAATCTAACAAGTTTTGTCAATTACACCTATTATTGTTTTGGCAACAAGTTATTGTTTCGGGGGCGGGTGTACTATATACCATCCCCATTTCCCCCACTATATTTCAGTGCCCCATATTTGCCCCATTCCCCACCAGGGAATCAATTTACTTCCCTATATCATTTTCCCACGGATGAAGGGGAATCTCCACGGGGAACTGATCTTCTTACATTATAAAATCAGGAAAAAGAAATATTAAACAAAACTAATTAATGTCAAGAGAAAGAAAACAAAAAAATATATTTACATGTTTCCCAGTCCCAGCATTATGGTTCAGTAAGTATTTCTAACTATACTTTACTATTTAATTTTAAGAAACATAAATCAAAAGAAAGAACTTCAAAAAGAAAAAAACAGCACCATATTTAGATCATAATTCATACCCCTTTATCAAAATACAGCACCTGAAAAACGAAACAGGTCTAGAAACTAGTAATATAATCAGTCTCATGCTGCTCACATTACAATTCCTAAAACCTCATAACGATACGAAAATCTAAATAAATTTGACATCAAATTCTTCAAAATTCAACAAGATTGAAAGAACTCTAACTTCATATTTTTGTAACTCAATCCTTCCTCTTCCAATTTTTAAAGCCACCTTCGCCAATCACTACTACAGTACTACTTAATTCTTGGATCTGACTACGGCAAGCAACCGTAAGCAAATGAAAAGTCGACAGCCACTTTGGATAGCTCAGTAAATAATGGGGAAAAAACTCAACTACGGAGTAGAAAATTTGAGGGAATATATATTTTTTCATTTATTATAGAAACTCACTAAAGTATGCTGCTATGAGCTATAATAGTATCTTTCTAATGCCACAAACAAAATCAATAACCCAAAAAGATTAATAAAATAAAAAATGCTAAAAAGCATAACATAAGCATGCATGATGATAACACCCATATAGAAAATGAAGAAATTGCAATTATACTGGCAAAGTTTGCATATTGGACTCAAGTAGCTCCTGTAGCTAATTGTTTGTAATACAAATTTAAAGCAACAAATTGCATACATATGCTTATGTAATGTTTTTTAACAAACCAAGTCTAGAGAGAGAAACACACACATGCTTATACGAATAGGACAACGGAGTTTCAAGAAAATATTTACTAGACAACTTGCTAAGTTTGTAATAAAAAATTGCAAAAGAGTGCACAAATACACAAATATGGACTGGGGGATACTGGTAGCACTTCTACTTCTACAATCGGCAAAACAAAAAAAAAATGACGCAGATAATAGATTAAAGTACTGAAGTTACATCTGATTAATCATTTATCTGTCTAAATCTTACTCATTTGAGGGAAGATGAAGGGAGGTTGGAGAAATAATTATATCCATGTTTGAGAGCTGATTTTGGTGGGCAAAATAGAAGTAATATATGGATGTTCCCTTGTCTCCGAGCCGTACTTGTCACCCGAGAGAGAGAGAGAGAGAGAGAGAGATAGAGAGAGAGAGAGAGAGAGAGAGAGAGAGAGAGAGAGAGAGAGAGAGGATTTGAGGCTGGGCTCCTTATTGTTTGCCAAAGATAAAACAACAGTTCTAATTCCTAAATGTTAATCCTTACTTGCAGAGTTGGTAAGATAATGAATAGTCAATGACATTTCTACTTCCAAGCATGCCTCTTTTTATCCATGGCTCCTCACAGTTTATTCTCCTTAATCTAAAATTATCTATACGTATTTTGTAAATGGACATCATTATAAGGGTAAAACGCACTGGCATATAGTAAAAAGGATAACGGGGCAGGGAATGGGCCAAGGTATGGGGTAAAAATGGAGGGGGGGGGAGGCTAGAAAAATCATATGCTCTCCGTTCCCCACTATTCAATTTTGGGGATTCCCCGTCACCCACCCCATATCCAGTCAAATTGGTTTAAAACCGTCAACTTTAGTTTGGTACAGTTCGGGTGAAACTGCCATCCCTATTCTGAATGTTTTTGCATAGTATTTCCGCTACCCAGTCGCACAACAATTTACTATATAGTCACAGTTGGGATAATGAACTAATATCCAACAGGACAAATCCCTGTAAAATATAGACATATTGCTGACCAAGATTTAAGCAACATGATGCACCCTTACCTTTCTATAATCATTTGGATGAATTCTATTTGCTGCAACTGGATCGAGGTCCTTGAGTGTTTCGTAACTACAACCAGAATTTCCATGTTCAAATAGCTGTTGGCTATCTAGTTGTTCATCTCCTGTGTACAGAAAGAGGAAACTCTAATATACAGTGAATACTTGACGAAATGAGAGAGAAACTTCACACCCAGAGACTTGAAGCTTACCAAATGAATCACTTAAGCAATTTTCGTTCAAATATTCATGTGAATCATCCAGAAGGAATGGACTCACCAGAGCCTGAAAACAACGAAGAAAAGAAAAGCAAACACATATTACAATATTAAAGATAAAAGGTTGAATCAACAAGCACTTCATGCTTGAAAAATCTAGAGAGAATGTATAAAGCATAACCGTGATTTACCACAGAGATCCCATTATATGGTCTACAGAAAAATATGATGATTAAATCAATCAAAAATCAACTTTTTAATATCCTACTAAAATGACAAAAGAGCATCTACCTGAATGTAATAATTTGTGCCCCCAACAAGGACTGGTAAGTGATTCCTTGATATAATGTCATCTATAAGCTGAAAAATCATTCATGAATTTAAGACAATTCAGAACAGATACTCTAGCATTTAACAATAGAGATACAAACTATATTGAGGATTATCAGTTTTTTGATAATGTCATGAAAAAGATTCATGTAGCCAATTTTGAGAATGCAACTTTAGAAGGTTCGATTGTTCTAATTTATACTATCTTACAAAGGGGTAACCGGAAGGACATTTGACTTAGTACTACGCAAGTTGGGTACTGGAGATCCCACTACTCAACTTGAGGGGGGGTGTTAGAATATTGGAGAATAATCTAGTGTAAATAGTTACCCTAATTTAAGAGTAAATTATTCTTGTAATTATGCTGTTAATCCTTACCATAGCTAGCCTCAGAATTGTACTATAACTAGAACAGATGAATCAATGAAAAAACACAACAATTTCCACCGATTATCTCTTGAAACCATCTCAACACTAACAATAGATTATATGAATCGTGTAGATGTTACTTCTGAGAGTAAAACCAATGACATATTTGCTGACTCTCTGATACTACCTCCGTCCCAAGAGAGTTTTATCTTAAAACATTTAAACTGAACTTGATCACTATTTGAAACTACATAAAGCATGGCAGACAATAGTGTTTTGGTTTGTGAATAGTCCAATCTCTAAGCCTAAAATAAGCCTACATCTAAATTTGAAAATTACGTGATAATTGATTTCGAAAAGTCAAATTGAGAACTCAAAGTTGCCATGGTTATTAGCACAATTATAAGTTGAGCACTCAATGTTGCCTTAGTTATCCCTTCTTCATACATAACAGGGAATAGCAACAAGTAAAGATAGTAGACGATTAGGTAAGCCAGAGAGGGAGTAGGGGGTGGGGGGGTGCCCTTACAGAAATAGCATTATCCCGAAAATGCTTTGACGTAAATTCAAAACTTGGGTCAATTGTACCCAAAAGATGGTGCGGCACTCCTACAGAAATCAAAAAGATAATTTTCTTAAGTGAATTAAAAAATTGAGTACTAAGACAAAGAAGACATCATAAACACAAACTAATACAAATCATTGTGGGTGCAAACTGCAAAGAACCTTTTTGATCTTTCAGCAGAACTTTATTAGTGAGAACATCCAATCCTTGGTACACCTAGGCCAAAATGAAGCAAACAACTCAATCAGCATCAATAAAAGTCGAACATTAAAGTAAATCCCTTGAAAGTCAAAACTTTTAAATTTTGTATTTTTTTGCTTTTTTATTTTCCATGAATTGTACTAAAAATGCAATCTTTTCTACCATATGCGAAAAATTTATCATATTTAAAACATGAAAGAAAAAGTTTGACGAGGACATTTATTTAGGAAGTGAAAAAAAAAAAGTGGGTAGGATGAGATGAAAAGGGAAGCAAACCTGCATGGAGTCGGCGTTGATGATTTCGACGGGGAAATAGGAAGCGAGGTCAATGGCCAGACGGGATTTGCCGGAACCAGTTGCTCCCATTATCACCACTATTTTTGGCTTTGAAGTTAGTGGAGATTTGGGGAAAGTTTCTTGTGGGTCATTGGTACGGCTGTTTAATGTATCAGCCTTTTCCTCCTCCATAGTTCTCCACTGTGGTCAGTCAATCAGGCTGCGCAGCGCAGGGCACTGAGGGCAGCGCTGGGCAGGATGAAACAGAGAAGAAAAACTGGGTTTATTGTATTTTGGTCCCTCAACTTCCCACATTGTTGTTAATTTTAAGGTTGTATTTTGGTCCCTCAACTTTCATATTATTGTTAATTTGGTTTCAATTTTTGTTAACTTTGTTAGAGTTCTCTCCCCATTTTCTGATTACCCTTCAAGCTCAAATAAGTGTTCATTATTGTTTTTTTTTCGTAATGATTTAAGAAAAATAATTAAAGTGTTAGCTTTCTTTTTTAAGCAAATGAAGAAAGATTATGTCCATCTTATAAGTTGCTAGCTTGTTTAGTATAAGTTAATTATAACCTCAAGTTTGTTATGGATTCGAAGTTGACGAGTTTGGAAAGAGATCAGATCCAAATTAACAAACAAGTGGTTGAACCTGCAGGTTCTGAGTTTATATATGATCCCAGAGACCTAATCTAGCAGCAGGATGTACTATGCTGTATAGCGTATATCCATCCATGTATATTTCGCCATTATTGTTGTGGTTAAAAAAGAGGATGTTAATTATCTTTCTGTTTGTAGTCCTTTCATCGCTTTGGTTCAAAATGAAAGCTACACAAGTGATTATTTTGTTATCGCACTGAGAAAAGGGGGCTTACTCGACTGCCTAGACATTGTTTGGGTCCGCTGCTTGGGCTTTTAATTATGTCACACATGAAACTTCTTATATGGTGTGTTCATTCCCTACTAGGCTTGTGGGAACATGGTGTTTAGAGGAGCATAGGAGTAAGAACAATATATAAACAACATGAATGTTCCTCGGGAAAAGGATATATGTAAGCTTTGGATATTCTGGAATGTTTGGCAGTCGGGAGTTGGTGGGTGCAACATAAATTGGAATGTTTGGCTGTCGGGAGTTGGTGGGTGCAACATAAATTGGAATTTTGGCTCCGCTCTAGTACACACTAATAGTAATCAGAAAAACCGATCTGGTTTTTGGAACTCTTTCGCTTGGAGTAATTAAGTGCAACGAGCTAGCTAGTGCCTATATTCTGGTTAATCCGCATAAGAAAATGAGAGAGAGCCTGCACAAAAGTGTTGCTTTTCTGACTCGTGACTTCTGATTCTGCAGCCTCATGAGAATAATAGCATGCAACATCGCAGTGTCCAAGCTTGTGCTAGTGGTAAGCCTTCCATAAAAAGCTTTCCATCCATATTATTGCTCCATCATTTTTTCCTCCCATCTTGAGTTTATTATTTCTGTAGGCAAACGTACATGACTACCAGCTAATAAGTCCAGTCCTTTGAGCAATATTAGGCACAGATAAGTACTAAAAGCATTGTGAACTAAATTTACCTTGCAAACTGCATGCCTCCTATTCCAGCACATTGTTCTATCATTGTTAGATTTAGATGTCTTGATTGATTCCTTGTTTTTAGTTTTCCAGTATCCCACAATGTTTTGAGTTAAAATATCTCTCTAAGGATACCCATCTATACCCTGAATCGACAAATACTGATTACAAGATTGGTGTCTTCCTCAAAGAGGTTGGAAGTTTCACTCACGACGGCCTCCAATATTACATATCTTAGCAGATTCTACATCAGCTTCTCATGCAGGAGTAGCCAACTCTCGTGGAAAATATTTTTAGTTTGCAGATCCATTCCAATTTTTTTTTTTCTTTTAAATTAAATTCTTTTGGGCAGCCTGTTAATGATGAACTTATAGGCACTTCCCATAGTGAATTTTCTATTTCTTAAGACTACAAAATGAATGTACTCCATACGAGTATGACAAGGTACGTGCACCAGAAACTTGGAAAATCTTAGAACTTGTTCCGGAGGTGTTATTTTGTAGGAATGGCATTTCCAACAGACTTGGTAAGTGTAATTATGCCATCCGTTGAAAGCAATTTGGTACGTACAGCATCGTGAAAGTTTGCTGCTGATTTTTTCATATCAATTAGTAGTTTGTAGTACCTCTAATGAGAATAACACGAGGTCATATATCGGCATTGCTGTTGTTGTTGAGGGGAAGTCCAGCCCTTCTGCGTTGATGCCTCGTCAAATACTCTTCTTATGGTTCAGCCAAGATTCAGCAATGGCCGGTGTTTTGCTTCTTGATTTTGTAATTATCATTACCGTGGAATTGCATCGGGCCTGACACAGCCAAGGGCTGGTAGAGGAGTAGTGTACCACGAATCTACACTAACCATCCATGTATATTTTGTTCTGGTGCATAGTGTGGTGTATATCGTTTTATTTTTAATATTAATCCTTGGCTGTTCAAAAAGAGAGAGGAAGAAATCAGTGAAAAAAGAGGGGACCTCCTCTAGAATCCCTTGATCTCTGCATTTTCCGTTCATGACACTGATTAATCATTTCGAATAATCCTTCCCGTGCAAAGCACCAAGGAGCAGGATAGGGGCGGTTGTCCGTCTTCCTACTTGACAAGCTCTGAATCACCGTGATTTACCTCATCTCCTAAAGTGTGCGGCAATCTAGGAGGACCGCCTGGGGTGGGCGATTCCCAGGATAGCCCAGAGGGGTCACACTCGGTCCCACTTAAAACCCGACTTTCTTACGTGCACAGAGTATCTATCACAAAAATACCCACACCCAGCGGAATAATGACACAATTTGATAACGGAGTTCGGCCAATTATGATCCGGAGCTGCTGCAGATTTTATTAAGGAGAAAAACACACTGTTTACAAAAACACTCACACCTCACACTCAATTATTCCGCAGGATTTCTAATATAATTCTATAATATGCATGAGAGCACAAAAATATTGGTCTTGCTATCTACTCTTTGCGCTGCTCTCACTACTCTCTCAACGAGTTTCTTTCAATGATACGTTTTCAAATGAAGAACTCTAAACCCTTTATAGGCACAAAACCATCAAATGCATTTAATGCAAATTACCACATGTAAATATTTATCCAAAAAAAAAAAAAGTTGCAGCCATGTCTGCAGCAAAATTTGACAAAAAAATTTCTTTATTTAGTTAATAGAGTGGTTGAGATGGGTCCTCTAACAGCTTACACCATGATATAGTTGGATGATTTCATTCAGCTGGCTATCATTCCAGAGGATTAGTATTTAGTGGCTATCATATCTTACCTTTGGAAAAGTTAGGGGGTTCATCATCGCTTGGGGTTATCATTCCATTTTATACCAACTTTCCTGCCATGAAGAAAGCTGGATTGAAGAGGCTCAGCAAAGCTAGTTAGGAGTTCATTTTCCCTTTTTAGAAGTCAACATAAGACTAAACGATAACACACAAGTGCAGTAGGGATTGTTTCCAGTGCATTTTTTATGGATTGTTTCCAATGCTTTTTTTATGGTCACTATGTGCTGTGCACATAGAATTGGTCAGTTTCTGGCAGAAGCAGTTCTTACGCAAACCTTTATTGGGCTTGCGTTTGAATGCGTGGTTTTTTAATTTGATTTCTGGGTTTTGTAATGATTAAAGTAAAAAGTAAGAGAGAGATATAGAAAAATTGTCGGACCAATAAGAGAGAAAAATCAAAAACCAAAAAACCTAACATCCAGGAGAACACACCCTTATTGACTTCTGCAGAGGTGATTGACACTTTACTTTGAAACCTTGAAACCAAGTTCAATTCTAGGTACAACATAATGCAAGCATACCTCTTTAAGGAATAAGATTAATTAGTATGATTTAGTCAGACAGTGATTACAACCAGTTAAATGAAAATGTGCTCATGAAACATTTATGATTTTTCTGCAGAATTAAAAATCTTTGTAAGAAATCAATCTGATATACATTTACATATGATAAAAATCCAGTCATAATGAATGTAAATGAAGAAAGGTGAAAAAAATCAGTTTAGAACATATGATAGGAATACTATTGCAAGTAGAACAGAAGAAGTTGGCCAAAAAAAGATACAGAATAGAAGCAATCAAACATTGAGGGTATAAAAACTGATTGAATGACAACCAGTTCAGATGCCAGGATAAAAACCACGAATGTAAGAAACTCGAAGCAAACAATCCTAATTACAGAGAAACATTCTTCTCTTTAGTTCCCCACCCTGAAAAGAAAAAAGAAAACACTTCTCTTTAACAGTACATGGGGATGCCTTCATTAACGCAGGTAATCTACGTCCTTGCTAAGCTCCTCGAGTTTGTTCATTCTGATCTTTTCGCTTTCAGTAACCAACTGCAAAATAACTCAAAGAAAGAGGGTAAACCACACTCAGAATATAAGTAGATGTGATTTTATGGCAAAAATGTGGACAATAAGATTGAACAAAAGTGATTACCTCCATTAGTTTCACAACAAGAAAAGATTTTTCCTTGTTCTTCTCATTGAAAGCATCTAGAGCTTCTCTGTATTCTTTTTCCTATTGGAATCAAACATATATTGTTCAGTGAATTATTCAGTTCACTTTAAATATTCTTTAACCTATACCCTTCCTCGGCAGAAAGATGTTGATAATGTGTTTACTAGCTAACAAAAAGTATTCGCTAAATATTCGAAGAAGTGATCATAATGTCTCACCTTCTTCTGGCAAGACTGTCCCAATGGCTTTAGCTCTTTATTGACCAAATCAACCTTCTTACGAACGAGTGAAATCTCCTTCCTCATGGGATCAACAAGAGCTTCAAGCTCCTAGAATTTTTGCCACGAACAAAGATAAAAAAGAAGTAATGGGTTTAATACATATTTGTCAATTTTCGGATACAAATGAAACACAAAAGCTCAACTTCAGATGATTCTATCTACAGTTGTTTAAACTAACATCATAACATGATTCATTGGTCATATATTTTCACCGAGTTCTACGTCAATATTAAGACTTGTGATTATAAAACTTAAAAAGTTACTCAAAAACGTACTTCGCGAATCTGAGCCAAGCGTTTGGTTTCTTCTTCAACACGGCCCCAATGAGCCTGAACTTTCTCCCTCACCTCCATCTTCTTTTTCTTGATCTCTTCTTCCTTGGCACGAAATGCAGACAGGGCAGATCTCGATAGCTCCTCTTCGTATTCGTCCACTGGACTCCCATTGCAACTGCTCACTAAACCCGAATTCATCATGCGCATCATCTGCAGTTTTTGCTGCTCCACTATAGCTTCTTTTGGAGTGGTTGCTGCCATTTCTTATCTCCCCTTGTAACCACTACTCTTTGTTCTTTAATTTCCCTCTCCTTTGCCTTTCTAATTTGGAATATAACTTCTCTTTCCCCTGTTACTGAAGTTTAAACAAGGCTTGCTTTAGTGGTATGTATGAAAGACCAACCTAGCTTTCTTTACAACAAATCTTGCCATAGATGCAAAAAGACCAAAATGCCACTCATCCCTTTTTCATCATATGCCACAAGTAGTTAAATAAAACTTAAAATTCACCTTTAAGCAATGAGGTCCTTAAGACTTAAATCAATGAGTCTCAAGCACTTGATCATATAGAACTTGGAGGATTTGAGGAGAACAACACCCAATATAATCTTGACATTGAAAGAAGCAAATCACTATCTTAGATACATTTTATATATTGGGAAAATAGATGTTGGTCCTTTTTCTGGTAATTACACAACTATAATGATACCAATATATTAAATGTGGGGGGTGAGATTGGTTGAAATGTCCCAAGGAGTATGGGTAAATTAATCTTCTTTTTTCCATGAGGAGGGGTGCTTGGTTTGGAAGTTTGATTGAGGAGTGGAAAGTAAGGGCTTACCTACACTTGGATAGAAATGAATATGATGAGATCCTTAGGGGCCAAGACAAAGTAGGAGAACCACTGCACTTTCTAGCTAGCTGCCTTTATCAACTTATGATTACCCTTTACCCTTCCAGCTTGGTCTTGGAAATATTAAATCTTGACACATTTTATATTTGCTTATACTTTTTTTTCCCTGTTCTTTTAATTGGTTTAGTAGTACTATAGTATCTAATAGTCTATGTCCAGTTGAAGAACTTCCATTAAGAAATGCTTTTGTTGCTATTTTTGTCAGAGTGGGATTATTCCTACGTAACTCAGCCCAACGTTCGTTTACCACGAGGGGATGACCGAGTACCCAAACTTTTTGATGGACAAGATCAATGGCCGACGGATTGACCTTTCTGGGCCTCGATCCTCCAGCCGGTGCTCGTGACCGGAAGGGCAGCACGTACACGAACATTCTGTATCGTGGCCATTCTATTGAGCCATGCTTAAAGTTAAACAAAGCACGGTACTGTTTCTGAAACCAGACAATGCAGATCTCAGAAGATGACTAGATGGTATGGAACATAAAATTCCAGAAATAATTTCCTACTTTTGGTGTGAACTCTTGCTTGCCGTAGACTCACTAGCAGCATGCAATGGTATCATTCTTTTTCTGCGATATAAATCACTAGTAGAAGCCCGTGGGTTCGTGGGTGGAACCCACGTGGCCACTTACCCTCTTTCTCTCCGAGCTCACCCCAAAAAAAAGACAAAAAAATAAAAAAAATGTCAGCTCTCCTCTCTCTCGCCAGCCGCAGCACCCCTCCCCACTCTCCTCACGTACTTTTAACTTTTGTCTCCAATTAAAAAGACATATCAACTTGAGAATTGTGTTGGGAAGTTTACTGAACTTGGGAATTGTGTTGGGAAGTTACTGTTCACCAGGAGGGGATCCACTTCCCCTCCTTATACTATACTAGTGAAAGCCCGTGCTCGAGGGCACAGCAAAATATTTAAAATTATAAATTAATTTTATATATTTTTCACACTAAAAAATATTTTAAAAAATATTTAAAATTAAAGAAAAAAAAAAGATAAGAAAAACATTTAAGCCTTGAAAACAAAAAAAAAAGAAGATAAACAAACATTCAAGCCTTGAAAATTGTGTCAAAAAAACACTCCCCAAGAAAGGAAAAAATTATTAAAATCACCTTCTCCGGGCCCCATAACCCACCATCACCTTCTCCCGCCGCCCCCCTTCCCCCGGTCTCTCTATCTGACACAACCTTGGAAATTGTGTGAGAGCACACACTCTCTCCCCAAAAATTGTGTCAAAACAGTTACTATTCACCAGGAGAGGGACCCACTTCCCCTCCTTATACTATAGATATAAATCATGATATTCTGCATCGTATTTCTGTCTGAAATCCTCTTTACCAAGTCCTAGAATCTTTTGGTAAATGATGTTTCTCTCCCTTTAGTTGCCTTTCAGGAGGGACCATGATGGCAGTTTCATCAAATCAAGTGTAATTTTATGTTGATTTGGAAGACATGATTTCCTTCCATTAGGTACTTAGATGGATAAATTGTTTGAATCGAGTATCTAAAGATGGGAAAAATTAATTTTGGTCCGACATTCATACCCGCGAGCAGGATATAAGTTGTATAATGTTGATAAACAATTTTTCAACCTGGTTATTGAGTTTTCACTTATATATATGTATAAAAGATGACCTTAAATTTAATTTTAAACTTTAAATTATTAGTTAATTTTGAATACGTACCTTTTAAAAAAGTTATCTAACAAAAAATGAAACACCATTTGAAATAGAAAATTCAAATTCCTATATTGTAAGACTTTTGGCGATATTTTGAATGACGAAGTCAGGATGGGGAGAGGGGGAGGAAATGCAACATGGGAACCTAAGGGGTGACTCAGTGGTAGAGCTAAACTTTACAATATGTAAGGTCTCAGGTTCGATCCCTTCTCATACCCCCTTGGGGCAAAAAAAAAATAAAAATTAAATGCAACATATAAGAATTCCATCAAATTTAAATATGCATATTCATTCCTAAGGTGCTATTTTAAACAATAAAATAACTATTAATTTAACATTGGAAAATAAGTGGGACACAATTATCAATCGTTATATTGAGTATCTATACACTTTTAGCAAGAAGTGTTTATGGAGTAAGAGGTTTTTTTTTTTTTTGAAAGGGAGTATGGTGTTGTTTGTTTTCACTTATTCAACGTCTTAAATGGGGTTACATCTGATTCTATTAGATAATTTAGAATTC
>JAOTQG010000203.1:0-16490 GCA_025631175.1 Iris virginica
TAAATTCGAATATGACTAAGCAATGCACAAATAATTATCATAATTTTTAGTGTTCCTTTTCATAATATTTTTTTTTCTTCATAATTTTGGGATTATAGTACTTTATGTTATATAATTCACTTCAAAGTTTGTTGTCCACTTTGATTTATATTATTTTTGTATTTTATTTTTACTTTTTTCTTCAAAAAATTATTTTGAAAAATAATATTGATTTGAAAGTATTTAATTTATTGAAGAATGTAAATGTGAATCGTTGTAAAGGAGTAGTATAGACTGCGTAGTAGCATGTCATAGTGAACAATGATTACTTGTTTAAAGAAAAAATATTTCAAAATTCAGAATTTTTCGAGAGTTCCAAAATTTTGGATTTACGAACTTTCCGAAAATTCCAAAATTTCGAAATTTAAAAATTCTAAAATTCCGATAGTTCCGTAATTTTTGAAAATATGAATCAATTTTTGCATTCCGAAATTTTTGGAATGAAAATCAAAAACTAATTTTAATTTCTAAAAATGTTATTTCTGATTCCTTAGATCCGATTTCCACCCCTATATCTAGGACACACATTCACTGGTGGAAAATAAAATGGACTAAAAAAGTGCGGTAAAGATACCAGGAAGAAAAAAGTATAAAAAAGTGGCGGTGGCTTTGGGGTTTTGACAAAAAGTGTTCAAAGAAAATGACGCCTGGACTAAACTTGGCTTGTAAATGGTACGAACGTCACCCCCCTCTTTCCACTCTCTTTCCCAGATAAAGAAAAAATAAGGCTCAAACACCTATGCTAGTTTGTTAGGATTTTCAATTTGCAGGGAGAAAAGAAAGTTCACTTTGAATAACGTGACAGTGACTCTTTTTTTTATGCAATCTAACAAAACCCAGAAGTCAACAAGATTCAATTTTGTCCCTCGAAGCTTCAAACTTTAGGTGTACTTCGGGATTTTCATTAGATTTTAGCTTCTGGGTAGTCCTCAGTTGCTACAAAATCACTTCTTTCCAGGTAGAAGGTATGTTTGCTTTGGTTTGAAGTTTGGGGCTTTGTAGATGGGTTTTTGGAGCTAAACCGCATAACTTAGAAATAGAAAGATTTAGGGATTTTTCCCACCATCTTCTGTTGTTTTTGGTGATTTGTGGTAGAAATAAAGGATTGGCTTTTCTGTCTTTGATTCGTTCTGAAATTGGATTTTGGTTTCTGCTGCTGTTTGAATGTTGGAAACACTATTAGTTGATGATTGTTTGTGGCTTGGATTGTTTGATGATTAGGTAGTGACTGTGAATTGGTTGTTGTTTGAATACCCGAAGGGGATCAATTTGCTGTTTCTGTGAATTCAAGGTGGAGGATGTGAGCGTGAAGATGGTCATTTATGGGTAGCAAAAGATTGAATGTTGGTGCAGAAGCTGATTTAAGTGTTACTGGAACTGGGAGGATGCCAAGCTTTGTTTCTCAGATACCCATCTCCAAATCAAAGTAATTTTCTATCTCCTTAGCTTTTTGAGCTTTGTCTCTAATTCAAACTTTTCTCTTTGTTATTCGGTGAAAGTTATGTGTCTTCATATATTACTGCCTACTTGCCAAACCTTTATAGTGTGAAGAAGTTAATGGTTAGCTAGAACTAGAAGGGCATACTGAAAAACGAACAAAAGTGTGGAATTGGTTGATGGAGCTGTAATCTCCTCATTTTTCAACTAAAACACTCCGACGTAGAGTGGAGGAAGAGTAATGTGCCTGTGAAATAAAGCATTACACGGAGTCCCTTGGTTGAAAAGTAGTGGGAATGGTTTGCTGGTATGAAATATCTCAGGCTTGACATTGGTAGTTGTAAATTGTTATGTAGGGGTATAATTTAGATGGTGAAACCAATTTTATCAAACAAACTGTATCATGCTCGTTTATCCACCTCTCGATGCTCATCCTAGAAAATAAATGAACCTCAAAATGTGTAGGATAGCTGTACAATTCTGGCCCGTTAGTACAAAACTTTGAGCCTAACTCAACTCCAGTATTAAGATTTGAATGGAGTTCAATCGTATTTTATGTATACTTGCATTGCATCTCTCAGCTGTGGCATGCTTAGATAGTTTTTGCTCTATACAGATATTCCAAAAAGCAACATGCTCTTGCTAGAGACGTCTCGCCTCTTAAATGTATCTCAGGGCAAGGAAAATATCTCAAAAGCTTAAGTGTTTGTTTCAAGTTGTCTTACTCATTCTGTCCCCAAGATTGATGTCATTTTCACTTTTCAGAAGAAGATGCTCATTTTGGGGATGGAAGTAGACTACTAGTAGTTTGGATTGATGCCAGCCCATGGATTTATTTTGAATCACGAAGTTGGGATTCAGTATTCTATATTTTCAAAATTGCATATTTTTCCCCGGTATAGAAAAAAAAATGTATTAATCCGTTTCATTGTTTGAAGAAGTATATTTTGTCTTTTATGTAAGAGATACTTACCCATGGCCCACAAAATTAGCATGTTTCTATAATTGCAAAGCATAGCTTTCTAGATACCCTAATACTATTATTGATTTCCTTTGATTGGGGTCAAGGAATTTTCTGGATGCATGACTGAGTTATGTTTGTTTGTTCTAACAAGCTAGTGGTTGTCATTTGCGTTATGTCTTTACAGTGGTGCAGAGGGGATCACTACCAATTCTTCTCGAGTTTCTAATTTTGGGGGTCCTGAGCAATCTCCAGGATTTCGTCTAGGAGATAATTCTAATGTTAATAGAAGTACGTGTTTATGTATTTCTTTCCCTGTGAACGTTCATATAGCATTTGTGTCTCTCGGCTTGAGTCATTTGCATGGATTATCAGTATTGCCCAGTATCTGAACACAAAGTGAACTTTTAAGTTTTCTACTCCATATGTTACTAGCTCAAAACTAATCTCACTTCAGATAGCTTGTTCCCATGGCAATGTCTTGAGATCAAATCAAATGTTTGTTGAGGTATAGCATCAGCGAAAATGAGAAAATAATTTAGAGTTTAACAAAATTAAGGTTTACAACTTTGGCTCAGTGGACTCTGTGATTTTATAGTTTCCAAGTGGCAATTTTATATTTTAATTGCTACGTCATCGTCCATTGGGATTCTGCTACGTACTCAGTAGTTTCTCTAGGATTATGTATTGAGCTATAGAAATGGCCTTAATTCTCCTTTGTGATTTCATTACATAGTGCAATTTAATTAAATAGTTAATTGCAGCATAGTGATTCTTTATGATTTGGGGTGGAGAGGAATATCACAAACTAAAAATCTCAGTCTTATGAATGAACCGCTAAATGTTTTATGTTCTGAAACAATAGCTTTAAGCCTTGGTGCATATATCAAAAGACCTTGTGCACCCTTGAGTAAAAGCGATGGGTGCTGCGTTTTAATGATGGAACAAGACTTCCTTATCGACGCTTGATCAAATATATACCCAGTACTGAAGTACCTAATCTTCTTCTCATATGGAAATGATAGAACATGCATTACCTTCATAGTACTTTTAAATAAAAGCATTTCTTATGCCCTACATCACTTGGAGGTTCAACTAAGATTTTTCAATCCCCTTGAAATGTAGGGTAAATTTGCATATATTTCTGACTGTGAAAATCGTTCTGTTGCTATAGCGTTCTTGCATATCTTTATTACCTCATTCTCTTAGCTATAGTCTTTTTATTTGGATTTCTTTCCGTTTGAAATAGAGAACAACTTTTGTAGATTTAGTTTCTCTCTTTCTTTCTTTCAATCTCTCTCTCTCTCTCTCTCTCTCTCTCTCTCTCTCTATGCATATATATATATCAATCTTTTTGAATGTGATTCATACTTTTTTCATTTGACCAAGATCTTTTCTCTATTGTACAGTGTTTAACCCCACAAATTTGGCCAATCCAACACTACATCCTGATCTCCAATTTGGAGCATTTGATAAGGTGATTTACATGCTCTACTGAGTATTATTTATTTATTTACTATGTTTTTGGGGGTGGGGTGGCTGCTTTAGCTGTATATTTTGGTTATCTGTTCCCTCCAATGAAATCTCTATCTGCACTTTTTTTTTTGTCTCAGATGCTACAACTACAAAAAGGACCACAAGCAAATTTAGCTTCTATATCTGGTGGTCCTCGTGATAGCTGGGTTGAATCAAACATGGCAGACACTAGTCCGCGAACTGATACCTCGACAGACATGGACCCGGATGATAGGAATAATACGGTATAGTACCTGAGCGTCATCCTGAAGAGCTAATTTGTGCATGCTACACTTTAATTTTGGTTTCCATACTTCGATTTACGATGAGGTCTCTATTCCTTTCTGTTGTGCTAAAGAATAAATTCTTGTTGGGAAGAGTAATTGATAGTGCGTAAAAAAGTGTGAAAATTGAAAATTACATATTCTCTATGCAGTTTGATATAGACCCATCCACTGCAATTGCGGTTTCCGACTCAAGTGATAAATCAAAAGGGAAGTCTTCTGAACAGAAGGTTATACCGACAAGAGTTGAGACAAGTGTTTCTTTTAATTATTTGTTCTTTGTAACTTGCTGCTTTTATTACCATTGTTCTAAATCGTTGTTCCAATCTCATTTTTTAGACACTACGACGGCTAGCTCAGAATCGTGAGGCTGCTCGAAAAAGCCGATTAAGGAAAAAAGTAGGTTTCCGTATAATTCACTTTTAGTGTGATTTCTCTCCCTATTTCATCTTCATATAATATCTGTGTACAATGAGAAGTTGAACTTAGAAATTGATTGTGAAAACCTTGAAGTTAGTACTGAATAGATGCTTCAATTCCAGCTAATCGGTTCGTTTTCCGTTCACTATGTAGGCATATGTACAACAGCTGGAGAATAGTCGAATGAAGCTGACCCAACTTGAGCAGGAGTTGCAACGAGCTCGCCAACAGGTTCAGTTTCTACAGCTACAGTTTATGAGTGTTTTGGGGGTCTTCTATATTTTTTATTTTGGGGTTATCTGACATGTTTGGATATTTTGGATATAACTGTTTGGTGGAAGATGATTTTTCTTTTCTTGCTTTCATATTCATATTGTATTCAGAGTTAAAATAATTGGTTTCAGAGTTTCCTGTTCGGTTGTGAATTTCTTTTCTTAATGTAGGGTGGCTTAATTTCGAGCTCAGGAGATCAATCTCAAGTAAATGGTGGGAATGGTATGTATATTTCCTCAATACTTCTACTATGTCTTTTTGGGTTGTGAGAATTCAATGTTGACTCTTTTAATGCTCTAAAGTCACCATAACAATTGGATGGTTGAAATGAAAGGCCGCTGTGTTAGCCAAAAGCGAGTCAAATGGGCACACCTCTGTCATTAAAACTGCTTCTTGAACAAGTGTTTATTCAGAACTCGTGTTATAGTCTGCACTTCACACTTACTCAGTAAGCAAGTAAAGATCTGGAGAGAGAGTGGAATTACATAGGTATAGTAAATAATGCAAATTTAGATGTTTGAGTAAAAGATACGTCTGGATGGATTAATTCTACACTAGTCAAATTCTGCGTAAAAGTTGTAGTTGATATGCCCCTTGAACCAATTGAGGGGCAAGGAGTGACTGCATCACTGGTGTTTGCCTCTCGAGCTTAATTCTTATTTGCACAAGGCTATTCCTCGTAAGTTCAGTGTACATCGAAACGGTTGGGATGCTTTTATAGATCTCTCCCTCACGTATGCTAGTCCCTGGAATTCATTCACAGCTCTTCTCATCTTTTCCATCCTTGCATTTGTTATGAGGTCGCCTCGGGGACCGGATTCAGGTTTTCCTTTAAAGTTATCTTTGCCTCGTTTGTTTTGACTTTCCAGGATTCAGAACGCTCATATTTCTGCTTTTCTTGTTCTAGAGAGTGGTCAAATTCTTGGGACTTCCATTTTATTTGGGATCTTAATGATAGAGAATTCACATCAGTTGCAAATTTGTTTAACCTCTTGTTTCATTTCAACCTTCGGATCTTTGATCCCAATCGTTGGATTTGGATGCCTGTGCCGTCCGGTCTTGTTCGGTCTTCAACAAAGCTTCTTCTCCTTCCACACATTCAGTCTGAATTCCCTCTGTAACTTCATTTGGAAGTCCAAGGTTCTGTATAAGTATAAAGTCTTTGCTTGGTTGGTGGTTTCTAACCATTTGAATACCAATGACCGGAAGCACAGTGGCAAGTGAAGACAGTCTCCCCGGATCTGTGTGTTATGTGACGGTTCAGTCCCATAAACATTAGCTTATGCGCCTTTGGTGTATGGTGCTTAGCTCCTGGAGAGGTTTTTTGTTATGCCCCATACTCCTTAAGGTTTGTTTTTTTAATGACATTTGGAGTGGACCGAATTCTCGAATTGTCAGAGATCCGAGTTACCTCTTTTGCTTTTGTGGGAGAGGATTCCCGCACAACCTTCCCTTTGGGCTTAGGAGTCTTGGCCCTCTTGGGGCTTTTCACAGCCTATCTTTAGCAGATTTATTATGGGATTGAAGATCTGCTATACTTTAGTTTAGAGCGGCCTATATGTATTTTCTATTTTATTTTATTGGCCTTTGGCAGATCTCTTATCCGCTTTTCCTATACTTTCTATTTCCTCTCTAACTAAAATTTTCTTTTATTAACAAAATATTTATAACAATAATATACATGTATATATATATATATATATAGAGAGAGAGAGAGAGAGAGAGAGAGAGCAGCAGCAGCAGCAGCAGCAGCAGAATAATTACAAATGGATCACTAACCCGGTTGTTGCATATGCCCACGTTCTTGAATCAATGAAAGGTTTGGCCCTCGTAAACTCTGTGATCACAGCTAAGTAGTACTCATGATTAATTGATACTACAGGCGTATTGATTAGAATCACCAGCATAACAATAACCTCTTAGCCAAGCGTCAATAGTGGAAGAGCAATATTTGTACTGTAGTAAATTCTGAGAAATTTTTTTTTGGTCGAAAAAAGAAATTTATAGATTTATAAAAAGAGAAACCATTACAATGTGATGGACGAGACATCCATAGAAATAAAGAAAAAAAAAAGAAAAATTGAAAAAATTGAAGAAGATAAAAGTAGTAGAAGAAGAAAGCTAAATCTACATAAAATAAGCTCAAGAAGATGATCAGGAATCACTGCTGCACTCTAGTCACGCTGCAAATCAGATATAGGGATTCCACGGAAAGCATCGTTCACTGAAGCCCAAAGAAAAGCCATGTATACTACTCTATCCCAAAGCAGATGTAAAGGCAAATCTTGATTTTTGTAAAATCTGGAATTCATCTCAGTCCAGATGCCCCATAACACAGATGCATCTTTATTCTTACCAAACCCAGTTACTTGAGTTTTGAGAAAGGCGGTATGGTCAGCAGACTAACCCAGGCCTCTTCCGTCACACCAAAAAGATTATTCCAAAGAAATCGAGCTGTCTTACATTACAGGAACAAATGATCATGCGTTTCAGAAGCACTCTTACACAACACACACCAATCTGGAGAGATCTGTTTGAAGGGTCTCCACGCATGCAATTTGTCAGTTGTTTTGAGCTTATTAAGGACAAGGATCCAGCCGAAGGCTCTTATCTTAAATGGAACTTGAGCTTTCCATATCAAAGATTTAAGAGGAAATGGAAGTATGGAACCGGTAAAGTATTTTGAATCAAGTGAGATAGAAAACACCGACATGAAAATATTTAGGGAAACATTCGTATTAATCAGATTACCTAGCACCAAACTCCCTTCCTCTGTCGGTTTACAAACATTGGCCCAAGCAATCAAATGATCCCTCTTCCCCTCCGATGCCCCTTCCCATAAGAAGTTACGCATAATGTTTTTAAAGGAATTAGTCACACTCACCGGAATCCTGAAAAGGTACAAGTAATAGATGGGAATGCTAGCCAAACAAGCTTTAATCAAAGTAATTCTCCCCCCTAAAGAAAAAGAGGCTTGTTTCCACCCATTTAGTCTCTTATCAACCCTCTCTATCATTGGGCTCCAAAGCTCTAAAGACCTTGGTTTCCCCCTATTGGCACACCTAGGTAAGACCCCGGCCAAGAAAGCACCCTGCGTCCTACAAGAGAAGCATAATATCTCACACACTCTCTCCATATGAATACCAACTAGACCTCAGTTCCCAGAATTAATTTTGAGACCAAAAGTGACCTCGAAAACCTTGAAACGGTTAGAGCATTCTTAGACAACCTAGAGCCTTTTGAAATAAAGAGGATGGTGTCATCTGCAAATTGAAGATGAGAGACCCTATACTCCTCTCTCTCAACTGGACATCCCTCAATCAACCCAACCTCCTCACCCCTCATGAGCATCCTACTTAGCACATCACCTTCCAACGTAAAGAGAAAAGGGGATAAAGGGTCTCCTCTAGACGACGAAAACCACTCAATTGTCTTATGAAAATGTTACCTTTTGGTGTCTATTATAAAACACAAACAAAATTAGTAGGCCTAAGGTGTTTCTATCTCTCTCTTGCTTTATTTCTTAGGTTGTGTTAATTTACAGTTATCATGTTGAGGTTGATGGTTAGCCCAAATGGTCAGAACTTTCACTCTCTCTTCTCCTACTCCTAATTGCACTCTCAAACCTCTTTGGTTGGGGTTTGCTCGTCATAGGGACCGTATGATTTAGCTTAATGAAAAATTATAGATAATGAAGAAAATAGAACTTCATAATTATGTGCAAGCTTTGGGTTTCACTTCCAAAATTGTCTTCAAATTATAAAATATATGACACGATCACGTTTGAGTGTGTCTGAGTGTTTTTTTATTTGGGGGGGGGGGGGGCGGTGGTGGTAAAGAGTTTATTGTTCATTTGCATGTTCTACTGATCCCGTTGATGTTGAATAAATGTTGACTTTCAATTGGCGCATTGTTTTAGAAGGTTGTTCGACTTAAATAGAATTATTGAACTAGTAGTTATTGCTGACTTTGTTATGAGTCCATAGGTACTTGTGGATATAATGCGTCCTTTATTTTCAAAAAGGAAATTGACTTTGTAAAGATAATCCCAAAAAGGAATAGTAAACACTTATTTAAGATTGGAGGTAGCATTATTCGTTTGTCAAAAGCTTCATCGCCATTGTGCCAACTACCTAGTAGTTGTGGTGACCAAAGTTCTCCATTAGGCTAACTTTGGGCTTGCCTGAAAAAATCTATTGAAAAAGTGAACCTCGAGACAACGTAGATATCGATTAGCATGTGAATAATCACAAGAATAGACCCTTAGACTTAACTCAGCCTAAGTTCCAATTATTTGATGTCGACACATGAATCCTTTTCAGCCATTCAATACGGTTCAAGGCAAGGTTATCACAATTCCTTCATCTCCATCGTTTATACGGATTTCCACTTTAGCTTTGGTCTTCCCCTATCTCTAGCTTGTTGCGTTTGAAACTATCGCACTCCATGATGCGTGTGTCTAGAGGCTTGAGGTATCGTATGTTGCTGAACCATCTGAAGTGATTTTCTCATTCTCTTTCCTAGAGAAGTGACTCTTTTGGTCTCACAAATTTGTTCATTAGGAATTCTATCTTCCTTGTTTTACCATATATTCATTTCAGCATTTGCAATTTGGCAACACTCATCTTGCTAGCATGTTATTTCTTAGCAGCCAAACATTCACTTCCATATAGCAGTGCGGGTCTTAATCACTTCCTCCGGCCCAAAAAATAGTCCCATTTGATTATTCAAACATGTTAAGCAATTTTTGAACTTCCAAACTACCCTTCCAATTCAGCCCATTGAAAGGAAACACGCAGCACAGATCACATCTTTTCTCTCTCATCAAATTCTCTCTAAAATGGTAACTCTCTCTCTCTCTCTCTCTCTCACATCCCATTCTCTCTCTAATCTATTGTACAGTTGTACTGCTCTTTCTTTTTGGGATTTTTAATCACCGATCGACCGCATAAGCTTCTGCCATTGAACTAAAGACTAGTACTGGGACTCCTTATCTAGATCTGGGTTTGAAGTTGTTGTTAGGTTGTAATTGGCAGCAATGGAGATTTTTTTCTTAGATGGGGAGGATAAGTGGCAGAGGTGGCGAACCTGGTGGAATTCATCAGAAGTGACAGGGGACGCAATGACATTGTCGTCTTTCAGAGGCATTGCTTCCTGTTAGAGATACTTATAAGTAGTTAGGGTTTCTTTAGTATATGATTTGTATGTTCATTGGTCTGGATGTAACTTATCTATTCACAAACCTATGTATGTATTGTGCCTAAACAGTTTAGGATTACGACTTCCTGCAATCCTGCAATCCTTCTATCTTCTCTCTTTCTCTTCTTCTCAAACAACACTTCCCATCTTGAACTATTTAAGTTCCCCTTGCCAGGAAAACATGAAGTTGGAGCAAAAGTAAAAATTATTTATTTTTATTGTATAAGAAGGGATCTAATAAGCAGTCCTTAGATAAAGCATCAACACGACATGCTTAACAAAAGGTAGATGTGCTTGCCTCTATGCGTAATGGGCTAGCTCTATTTGTTTTTCATCTTCTTATGCCCATGAAATTTTGATTGTTGGAGTTTAGGCGTGTTGTGGTACGGTAAATCAAAGGATACTCAAAATTGGTGTGCACCAGTTTTACATTTTGTAGCTAAACACGTATTTTGATGAGGTGTGGATGTAGATATGGTGAATGCAAATGCGGGCCAGTTTTTGTTGACTTATGGTCACAGCCATGCTTTCTGCGATATTGCAGTGGTTAGCAAATTCCCAGCATACTCCAATGGATGGATAAATTACGGATAAAATTCTTGTTGTTTCCCGTTACCGACAATGAAGTGCCAACCATCAGCCGACGACGACTTTTGGCAAGTCACGTGATCAGTGGCGCATTCTTGAGAGTCTAATGGTGGTGATCTTTTCTTTTTTAAGGGTATTTTAGAAAGTTTAGGCATTTTATATACCAATTTTAGAAATTGGATTATTATTTGGGACAAAGTGGGACTATGTTTTGGGGACAGAGGGAGTATCTTATAAAATTTCTCTTTCAATTTGAGTAGTATACTTCGATCACAACATACATCGGATGCCCTTTTCCATTTCTCCAATCTTGTTTTTATTCTACAATTCTTCTTTTGATTATGATTGATCCTGAATATCAAAATTGTTCCCTTTGTGGTATTTTTTTCTCTATTAAAATAAATTGTCTCTTCCTAATACTCCTTTTATCACCAAAATTGCATTCCATATATTCGGGCCTCACACATCTCTCGTGGCATTGATCTAATCAAATTCAAAGCTTTATGGTACTTATCTTTTTAATAGTGATGTACCTTATTTTAATCAGCAACGCAGCTTAACTCTCTAGGATCTCTATCATACGCCTGAGTTAATGAACAATATGTGTAAGTCATTTTCCCCCTATATTGGTTCATCGATCTTCTTTATAGGTAGATAGTTTCCGTTATGGAGTTGCGTGGCATAAAATCAAATTGATTCCCCATATTGATGTTCATGTCCTAACCCATTTTCAACTACTTCCCCAAAGCTTCATTGTGTGACTCATCCGTTTGATACCCCCTTCGAAGCATGGATACTTTTTAACAGGTGTCATACCTGTATCGAATACCGATGCTCCTTGGATACTTCCGGATATGTGTCGGATACCTTGTTCCCCAAATGAGAATATTTTCTTTTTACACTGTGATACTTTTTGGATACTTCGCTGATACTCGATGGATACTCTGAATTAAGATTATATTTTCTAGTTCTAGTAATTTATTGGTTTATGAAAATGCCATGATTAAATTGTTAAATATTAGGGGATCAATACTTATATTATTTTTGTCTCCGGTAATCTTATTACCTCATACATTGATGCTAGAACAAAGATGAAAGCATATGAAAAACTAGAGAAAACTCTAACGCGAAGAAAGTTCTTTGCTGGGAAGACATAAAAGTGTTCTTTTTTGCACCTATTGATCTCTAAATACGTATTTCTCTACATATTTTCTAGTAAAATCATTTGAATTATATATATACTGTATCCTGGCTGTAATTGTATCCTGTATTTTCAGATCTTGACATATCGCAGTACCCGTATCAATGCTTAATGATACTATAATGCTCTTCCTTCACTCATCGGGCTTTCGATTGACATTGTAATTTTGTTAACTCGCTTTACTAGCCATGAAACTCATATGTCTCCTAGGCACTTCCATACCTCAATGAGAATTCCATGTCCTAAACCTTCCCTGTTTGCATCTAACTTAAGGAAAAATTTATCTTGAACCTTCGAGCTCTGCAGATAAATGGGATGTCTTACTTCTCTCGTCGGTACTACTCTCGTGTATAGCAAAATTCTCTACATGTTGCTCATTTAATACTTCTTCAACTATATTTTTCCCATCTTTAATTTATTCATCCTTGAGGATGCTTTAATTTTTCTTGCTCATTTTTTCGTGCAACGATGATATTAGGTAAATTTCAATCTGGACAAGATAACTTGTCAATGTGGATATTCATATCCAACCTGAGTAAGTGATGGGAGAAAAACATATGGTTTTATACCGAGTTCACAATTCCAAACCTGTGTTTGACTGAACCCTTAAAAAATGAATTTAAGGTTGTAATGATGGTATTGCAATCTAATTCGTTGTATAGAAGACAAAAAACGAATTTCTATCATAAAGTAGATAAGATGTTGAAGTAACAATCAGCATGCAGACATTGTGGATTCAGTTAGCAATATGGAATCAGTTGAAGTAGGAAAATTAATTCTTGATATGTCTAAACATGTTGAAGCTTCATATCTATCTGGAACACTTTTTGAATAAACAGATAAAGTGCTACAAAATACTGATACTTGAGGGGAAGAAAGAAAAAGAAAAAAAGGGTCTGCTTCTGCTAACTTGGCTTGAGTGCTTAATTAGAAACTGGTAAGCTTCTGTTATTCCATCTGGAGTGGGGACCACATGGCCAATCTCATCTACCTGAGAATTTGTGTTACAGTTGCTAGTTCTAGTTTCTAAGCTGGGAGTTAGTTTTGCAGCTCTTGCCGAGAATTCCGTTACTCAGTTCTCTTAGATTCGAGTATTACTGCCACTTTATTTCGAAAAAGCTGCTCAGCCTGGTGACTAAGAAGTAAGAAAAATCCTGACTGCCAAAATGGACGTTCTAGTCAAACTTCTATAGTGCATCATAGGAGTTACAGCTTTAAAAGTAGCCATTGCTTGCGTGTAGCCATTTGCTTTGAAATGCGGTTAATCCTTGAGTTTCTGCGGTTCGTTTGTTGTGGTGTTTCTTTGACGCTTTTTCATACATGCCATCATAATGTATGAAAGCTTGGTTAGTTTTGAAGATGGTTGGATCTTACATTAGATCTTTTTGAATCTTGGGTTAAATGCTCTGAAGTAGTTGATTTGCCGCTTTGTGAGCCTGTGGACAGTTAACCTGCATTGCATAGAATGCTAGCAAAGCTACGAAAAGTAGACGATATAAAAAGATCACTTTTAAGGAATGAACACAGGAAAAGAAATAAAGCAGGAAAAATAACTCCCAAAGCCTACACGTGTAAGGATAAAGACAAACAAAACCTATAGGATTAAGCGCATATTTCCTGAGCAGATTCCTTCCTCCAACCAGTAAGCAATCACTTTCGCACTAAGAGTCTTGATACACTGAGGGAAAATTCATAGGGAATGAGGTGTCATCAATCTGAGTGGCTTTGGAAATCGTAAATAGACCCACTAATTCACAACAATCAATTTGAATGGTGACACATTGTTCCCTTTGAGTTTTTCCTATCTATTTTCCCTTTGACAATCATTTTCTTAGTGATAATGAAGTAGGTTGAGCAAATCTAATGTAGTTTTCCAAAGAGAAGTGCTGAAAATGCTTCAATTACACATCCTAGAACTAAGCAACGAAACATTCGGCAGGGATTATTGACTCCAAAGAGATATTATAGAAAGACTACTGACAGAAAACAGGAGTCATAAACTGAATCCTAATTATTGATGTTCTCTGTTTATTTCACTTTGTGTTATCTTTTTTGTCCACAAGCCCACATGTCTTCAATATTGGCGTTATTTTGCAGGTGGCTTGACATTTGATGTAGATTGTCAATAGGCTGACGTATCTTCATTGTTTGCATTACTTTGCAGGTGCCTTGGCATTTGATGCAGAATATGCTCGGTGGACAGAAGAGCAAAACAGGCAGATAAATGAGCTTAGGGCTGCGGTTAATTCACACGCAAGTGACACCGAGCTTCGTACTGTTGTTGACAATGTCATAGCACATTTCGACGACATTTTCAGGCTAAAAGGCACTGCTGCCAAGGCTGATGTCTTCCATATCATGTCAGGAATGTGGAAAACTCCTGCGGAACGGTGCTTTATGTGGATCGGTGGATTTCGCTCATCTGAACTACTGAAGGTGACCCCTTCTAGAACCTTGCCCTCTCTCTTTCTCCCTCTACGTGTTGTTCTTCTTAAGTTATCCAATAGGAGAGTTCATTTGGGGAAGCAGTGCAAAGAAATATGTGCAGTACATTGAAAATGAAGACGAGAAATAAATTGGTCTCCAGTTGTTTTCATACTGGAACATTGAAAAGTATGAGTGCCCACAGTTCTCTTAGATTATCTTTCTTCTGGGTGTATTTTCCTTCCAGTACTCTCGCACTCTTTTTCCTATGATTGCTTGATGAATATTCTGAAAACATGTGATTTAAGAGGATCTGAGCCTCTGCTAACGCTAGCCTGGGAGAGTACCACATTGCTTTTGATACGTGCTGCTTGGGCTGTTTCTTTTAAGATTTTAGTTAGTCTGGTAATCCACTGGCTGAATTCTAACTTTGTAGTGCGTTATGCAAGGCCTTATATTGCTAAAATGGACGACTTGAGGCTTTAAGTTGTGTTTCCTTTGGCCCATGCGAGGAATGTAAGATTTTGGAATTACAATATGTCATGCCATAATTACATTGTTGGATGTTGTATCATAAACTGGTCCAAATTAAATGGGTTGTTTGTATTGCTTAGCTTGAATAAAGTTGGAATAATGATGCAGTAATTTGTTTGCTGTTTTTGTATGAATAATCATAACCACATGAACACATGAAATGACATTTTTTATCATTTAACTATTCATGGTTCTGTCGGGATACTGAAATCTTTTTGAGTTGGTAAAAGTGGAATAAGCTACCTACTTGAGTAAAAGTTGGTACTTGAGAACTCCGATTTAGCTGTTCTAGGTTTGTCTTAGTTTTTTTGGTACTGTCACAAGGACTAACCCTAAATATGTCATGATTACTTTCTGTTGTGCAACTTGTGCTGACTAATCCCTGTGCATAAAGATCTATTAAGTTGTTCCATTGTTGAGTATGTTGGCACATCACCCTTGTACTTTTTACTAAAATAGTACGCTAACTAGGACTTCACTCACTGTGCCATCGCTAGTACATGTGATAAATGCTCACTTGGATATACTTGACAAGTGTTTGAAACTTAAATGCTATTTGTAAAACCAAGATTTTATTCGACCAAGCTTTTCATAAAAGCTAGAGTAGTAGTTTGTAGTATTTACAAATCACTGAACAGCGTTGAAAACTTATTTTTTGCATATACAGCTTCTTGTGAATCAATTGGAGCCGCTGACCGAGCAGCAGTTGGCAGGAATCTACAACTTACAGCAATCATCTCAACAGGCGGAAGATGCTCTTTCACAAGGAATGGAGGCTTTACAGCAATCTCTGGCTGAGACATTAGCCAGTGGCACTCCTGGGCCATCTGGGCAATCTGGAAATGTAGCAAATTATATGGGTCAAATGGCCATGGCGATGGGAAAGCTGGGAACTCTTGAAGGTTTTGTCCGCCAGGTAAATCCTTTCACTGGTTTCATTGCAACTACTCATCATAAATCCCAAAACTAAATATCTGAACTCTACCACGTGCATGGTTTCACTAATTTCAACCGTTTCCCCAATCACCAGGCCGATAATTTGAGGCAACAAACATTACAGCAAATGCACAGAGTTTTGACAACCAGACAATCAGCACGGGCTCTTTTGGCAATAAACGATTACTTCTCACGGCTTAGAGCTCTCAGTTCTCTCTGGCTTGCTAGGCCACGAGAGTAATATGTTACTTTTCACACGTCAAGGCCTAATGTTTGAAAGTTGCGTCTTCAGAAGTGGGTCTGGATCCATCGTGAAGCTCCAGATATCCCCGTTAAACAATTACTGTTCTTCATATGGTCGGCTGCTTTCAAGAAACCTCCTCCCTCCTCTCTCTCCTCTCTTTCCAACTTTATTTTAGATGTATAATCTTATTTAGATGTGTAATAGCTGTTTGTTGTATCCTAAGTTTGACAGTCCAGGAATATAGTTGCCAGGGTTCAATAATGTTGATATTCATTAGGATTGGAAAGCAAATAAAGTGGTGGTGGTATTGGTATGTTGCTGTCATTAGCCAGATGTAGATATTTTTGAGTTGGAGAGAGTATATTTCTGAGCTGGATAGTTTGCTCCTTATTATGGCTTAAGAAGCTACTTTTCATGTATTTTTTATATAAAGTA